>CM040405.1:71979296-72186842 GCA_022702515.1 Ilyophis sp. 1 JC-2022
GACTTCGTCACAGGGTTGCCGTTATCTTCAGGCAATACTACCATTTTAGTGGTGGTCGACCGGCTTTCCAAAGCGGCTCATTTCATTGCGCTGCCTAAGCTGCCTTCGGCACCTGAGACAGCGCAACTTATGATTGACCATGTGTTTCGGCCGCACGGCCTTCCGTTGGATGTGGTGTCCGATCGCGGTCCTCAGTTCGCCGCCAAGTTTTGGCGGGCGTTTTGCTCTCTGCTGGGGGCTTCGGTTAGTCTGTCTTCCGGGTTTCACCCGGAGACTAACGGTCAGACAGAGCGCACTAATCAGACTAGACAGTACTCTTCGCTGCCTTGCCGCGTCCAAGCCTACCTCCTGGAGTCGTCACCTCGCCTGGGCGGAGTACGCTCATAACACGCTGCGTAGCGCCTCCACCAGCCTCTCCCCCTTCGAAGCTCAGCTGGGTTATCAACCACCTCTTTTTCCTGAGCTTACCATTAGAGAACCTGAGATCTAAGACGAGGGGGCACGAAAAGACAGTGGGCTGGTGCCCCATCTGAGCCTGGGTCCGAGCGCAAGGCTCTCTGCACCGCTGCCTCAACCTCCCATATAACCGGGGCAACCATGACATCAGTAGTAATGATAGGCTCGGGATACTCCTGAACCCCTCCTCCCGACAGCAATGGACTGGAGGAAGAACAGTGAAGTTTACACTGGGAACCCCACTGATGGATAACAGGACCGGACCCCCTCCTAATTAAGATGTGGATTATGGCGAGCAAGCCAGGAATGACCCAAGACCAGCGGATAAGCCGGGGACTCAATTTAAAAAAACGGAATCTCCTTCGTATGATCCTGATACGGAACGCGCATGCGTATGGCGGAGGTAACGCGGGAAATGGTGCCTGTGCCTACCGGGCGGCCGTCCAGAGCCGTAACAAGGCGAGGATGAGGCAGAGGGTGGGTGGGAATTTTGTGGGACTTGGCCCAATCGGCATCGATAAGGCACTCAACTGCCCCAGAGTCAATAAACGCGTTGCAATGGAACTGGCAATCGTTCCAGCGTAAATTGACTGGCAGGAGGGTCCGAGGGTAATTGAACTGCAGTCCCCCTAGGCAACTCGGTTCCTCTAGCGAGGCCCCTTTTTTACCTGACAGCTTGGGACACTGTTCCTTTAAGTGACCCCGCCCCTTACAGTACCTACACCACAATTCCCGGGACATAGCGTCCGTCCCCTGTTACGTGCATGGAGCACCCATTGACCTGCATGGGCTCCTCCTGCTCAATATGAGATAGTGAAGGGGTTTGAGACAGCGCTGGCGTGGCGGAAGAAAGGTAATTAGCAGGGCGATATCTAAAACCTTTAGAACCCCTCTCTTTCTCTCTCTCTCTAAAGCGGTTGTCTAACCGAATGGCGGTGGACACCAGGGCACCGAACGTAGAGGGTGGTTCAAGACCCGCGAGAGCGTCTTTTACTGGTTCCGCCAGGGCGTTTATAAACAGTGCACTAAGAGGCTCATCGGCCCATCCTGTCACCCCCGGAAGAGCACGAAACGCGATAGCAAAAGCGGCTATGGTGTCAGAGCCCTGATGAAGACGGGTCAAACGCATAGTGGCCTCATTGCCAGAAACGTCCTGATAAAAAACTGACACCATCTCCGCCATAAGCCCATCTGTGTTATCCATGATAGGTGAATTAGCCCTGATAAGTGGGTCAGCCCATGCAAGAGCATTCCCGGTTAGGAGTGAGAGAATGAATGCTACCCGGGACTCTTGCGAATAGAAGCGTGAGGGCTGTATTTTAAAAAAAATTAGGCACTGAGTTAAAAACCCCTGACACTTTCCCGACTCCCCGCTATACCGCAGCGGAAGCTGAAGCTTAGGTTCTCTAGCGTCAGGTGGAGGTGGGGGAGGAGTGGGATGTGTGGGTGCTTGTGCAACTGAAGGTGGGTTGGTCATGAGAGAGTGAGTTCGGAGATTTTCCGCTAGATCCTGCAGAGCGACCGCCTGAAGGCGTATCTGTTTGTGCAGAGTTTGTTGAGAAACCAGCAGAGCTCGAATACTCTCTCCCTGAGCAGCAAGGGCTGCCTCCTGAGTGACTAGGACCCTGTGAAGAATAGGATCCATCGCTGGCCCCTCCCCTTTGGCTTCCATGTTCTGTTGGGGTTCTCTGTGCCAGAGACACGGAGGAAATATTGGAGGTCCAGGTGCGACAGGTAGGGAATCTTAAAGTGTTCCTATTGTAAGGCTGGAAATCATAAACCCTTGCAGCTGGTGGTGACTTCCTTGAGGGTGCAATAAAACAATTTACCTGGTGGCCTGAGAACCTTTTCCTCTGACCTCTCACGGCCTCGTAAACTACAGCTGGGGTTGAGCCTACAACTGGACATCAGAAGGAAACGGCATCCCTAAATGACGCCGGGAACTCAGGCTTGCTCACAGGTCTTTTACGGCCTAGGTTCTGGACTGAATGGTGAACATATTAAACAAAGCTGTATATGTATATTGAATCATATGTATGTGCATGTAAATTGGTAATTGTGGAAGTATAAAGTAATTGTGGATAATATGATAAATGTGGTGAACCTGGATAATACTAATTGAAGTGTGTGGTATGTGAAAGTATAGGAGGGGGAGAAATAAAGAATGTGAAAGGAGGATTGTATCGGTTATCAGGGATGCGCTTGTCCATATAAGTGTCTGGAACCTAGAGTGGCCATCACCGGGACCTCACCTGATATCTAGATATGATAGAGAAGATCATAAGATCACGTGCCGTCGTTCAAAGAGTCTTATTACTGTCACTAGATTGGGAGAGGTAGACTCTGTTTCTCTCCCTGGAGGGGGGTCCCTGGGTGGTGAAACTTCTCTTCCTGCCAGACCTTATTTGGACAAACAAAGGGACTTGTGGAGTGTGCATACCGGCGCTGTACTGCATTTAAGGACATCCCAAAGGGATATTCGGGGGGAATCTGCTTAACAGTTCTCCTGGTACCATAGTCACACCGTACGGAATCACTTGGTGATATACTTTGTTTGTGAACTTGTTCATGTTTATTTGTCTTGGCAGCATGTTATCCTGTGTTTAGTTATAGGCATTGAATGTGTTCGTGTTTGCTCTCACAGTTTTAACCAGTGATTATTTGTCATTAATAAATTACCATGTTTTCACATCAACTGCATCTTTCTTTTAATCCCTTTTTCCAGCTTCAATTGTCTGCATGATCTGAGCTGCAGCATTCCAAGCACTGTGGTGTGTATGCTTGAGTCTCAGAGTCAGAACTCCTGCATCTCACGCAGGGCTAATTCCAAGCTAATGACCTCCCTGCCTGTTATCCAATTATTTTTATATTTAACGTGCGTGGCTCTCATCCATCTTATACCCTTTTCAGCCTAAATTACGACTGAAGACTCAGGGGGACAATTCTGACCCAGGACCGACTGATCAGCGGCCTGGTACAGACGTGGCGTTCTCAAGTTGGGTATAGGCAGTCAAGTGACGGCCCACATACAGGGTTGGTGTTACGATCGGTGGACAGGGACCCAAAAGCAGGCAGGGGTAAAGAAAACCGAAGTTTAATATCAGCAAAAGTACAGTTCCAAAACCAAAGGGACGTCAAAAAACAGGCAGGGGTCATAAACGGGAAGGCACGGCAGAGGTACAAAAACAGAATCCGGAATCAGGGTCGCGAGAACACGGACTGAGGTCAAAACCAGGATGGCAATCGGATAGAAAAAACAAAACAAACAACAGAAACACAGACTCGGAAAAACAATACAAACAAGAAATACTCGGCAACAGATAAACTCACTCGGGGGGAAAAAACAGGCAACAGACTCACGCGTATAATTTGTAAGACGAACTCGCGACGAGGAACAAAGACAGCAGGTATAAATGCATGTGTAGACAGGTGCAAACACTTAGCTTGAGAATAGCAGGAAATGGAAAACAGCTTGAGAGCTGAGACACGTAACAAGGCAATTAGTAAATCGTTAGTAGTTATCCTATCCTAGCCCTGTCGTTAGTAAATTAGTTAACAAGACAATGACTGGATACGTAAGGAAACACTAAACAGCTGTGGAAACATGATGAGAACTAAATTGTTAGTTTGTGTTAGTAATAATTCTCTTAAACCCTGACGTTAGTAGATTAGTACCACCCCCGTGTTTAGCCAGTTAGTAATAATAAGTCCTATATAATAATTAGTAGTGCAGGGTAATACAAACGAAGTGTACAGAAACGAACGTAAAACTCTGTGAGAGGAAGCGAGAGATACAGCACAGAACGCAAGGTTGCAGAAAACATGGAAAAATGTACGCTACAGAAACTGACAATACTAAACATGACAGAAATACAAAAACAAACTCAGAACATAACAGTTGGGTGGTGTATGGTTCTGGCAATTTGATGTGAAGAGAACACATGGGCGTTCTACGCCGGTTCTTGTCAAATTAGCCTTAAGGAGCCCTTTAAATACACTCAGAGTAGTGCATGGTTCTGGTGATTTGATGTGAAGAGAACCCATGGGCGTTTTACGCCGGTTCTTGTCAAATCTGCCTTAAGGAGCCCTTTAAATGCACTCAGACCTGGGCTCGCAACTATCTATGATAAATGAATATCATGTATTGTGTTGGCTAGACCCCCAACCTCTGCGTTCGCCACCGAACTGAGCTTCAGCAATAATGTTGATTCCGGCAAACATATATTGAAGTAATGATGGTACCTAAGGGCGAGTTGAGTGTAACCACTCTGAGCTCCACGCATGTTTAACCAAAATTCTAAATTATAATTATAAATGGAGTCAGATAAACGAGTAAATAAAATAATAATATTTCTAAATAACTTTTACCTTTTCCCACAGCAATACTGGAATACATCACGTTTAAACCTTCGCTCCGAGCTATTCCCTCATTGGTTTAGCTGTGTGGATTCTACACTATGAACACCACTGAAATGGACAATAATCCGTAGTGGAAAAGGGGAAAATAAGGGGAACACAAATAACCTCGCGAAAGAAATGAGGAACTTGATATCCGAGCAAAACAAAGAAATAAGCAGTAACGTTTATCTAACGAGGAACTCGATATCCGAGCAAAACAAAGAAATAAGCAGTAACGCTTATCTAACGAGGAACTCGATATCCGAGCAAAACAAAGAAATAAGCAGTAACGTTTATCTAACGAGGAACTCGATATCCAAGCAAAACAAAGAAATAAGCAATAACGCTTATCTAACTCCCGTTTGTGGAGCGAACAACAGAAAGAAAATAAACTCAAATTAACCCCTAAGGCAGGGGTAGGCAACCCTGGTCCTAGAGAGCCGCAGAGTCTGCTGGTTTTTGTTTTCACCTTAAACACAGCAACTAATTAGACCAAAGAAACCAGGTGAGGTGAGTTAACTGTGTAATCAACTGCTTTAATTGATCAATTAAGTGGTGAGTAACAACAAAAACCAGCAGACCCTGCGGCTCTCTAGGACCAGGGTTGCCTACCCCTGCCCTAAGGCTTAGGGTAAGATCACTCGTAGGTATGAGTGGAGAAACAAAGAAACTAAAAACCTCTGCTCTGAAATAAGAGCGAAAAGATAACTTTGCTTTCTTTCTAAATTGTACTGCTAACAAGTCCCGCGTTGAGAAGCAAAGCGGTCGATAGCAGCACAACTTCCTATACCTTTTTTACCGGCTCGAATGTTACGTGAAATAACATGGAAGCAACGAGAACAGGAGGAAGCGGGGTATAAATAGCGAGAGGAAATGCAGTACAGGTGAACTCACTAATCACCGAGGCGAACGCAAAACCCTTAGCGGAACACAGAAAAATTCGATAGATTTACAGGTAGATGAGAAAAGGAATGCAAAACGCGGAGATAAGGAAAGAAAGGCATGATCCATGACAGCATTCTTCTAAACCAAAAGTGCATCAGGTAGCCAGTAGCCTACAGTAAGCAATGGAAAATTCAGAATGCTTAGGCCTATTTGTACAACGTTTTTAAAAAATATTATTGTTTCTGGCTATATCTGAACATGATCTTCTTGTAAACGGTGCATTTTATGCATTTTACAGTCTGTGGCTGTGGTAAGATGATGGTCGTAAGCGCTTTGGGCTATTAATATCACCCTCTTATTTGATTGCACTGCAGTATCAATCCTACGGGTTTTCTTAAAGCTGTAGCCTAGTTTGTAATTTAAGACCAACATGAATACTGTAATTGGGACCGTTACGTCTACCACTATAGTATGGGGCGCCAACATAGATCAGGTTAAAGCTTTTACCTTTTCAGACGTTAGGGTTTCAAAGGTAGCCCAAATCAAAATTGGAGCGTGTTCCATCTTTCTACCGAGTCGCCCCAAAGATTTAGGTCGCACTCTGCCACAGAATAGCTGAGCCGCATTTCTATACAGTCTGTATGGTTCTATGCTTCTTCTACTCTTCTCCTAGTACAGACATCTTGAAGGCGACTAGTACAATATATATTGCCATCCGCTGTCCGAAAGACCATATTGCACCCAAAAAAAATAATGTTATTAATTTGAATATGATTTAATTTGCCGCTCTCAATTATTGTCATTTTGGCGGTCGCGATTTCCCTTTAGCAGTCCGTAAAATCATTTTGGCGGCCACCAAAGAATTTGCTATGTAGAAAAAACCCTGATGGTGTTGTTTTTGTTATTTTTGTTATTATATTATCAAAAAGGTTTTACAATCATGTTATTTTCAGTTAAGAAAGCCATGATTAGGTCTTTCCTATCATTCACTGACACTGAAAACGTTATTCATGTATTTATTTCATCCAGATTAGACTACTGCAATTCTTTATATACTCTGGTATTAACAGTCACTCTCTCGCCTTAACTTTTTCTAAATTCAGGTGCCAGACTATTAACTTACTCCAGAAAAATTCATCTTATCATACCTGTTTTGGCTTCTCTGCACTTCTCTGCACTTTTAAATAAATCAACAGGCTGGCCCCTGAGTACATTGCAGAGCTATTGAACACATATCAGACATAGAGGCCTCTTTTGTAATTGTATTTTCACTGTTTTTAATCCTACTATACTGCTTGTTTTTTTCCCATGTTTGTATTTATTTATTATTTACTGTGTATGAACTCTTTTTACATGATGGTATGGAATGAATCTTGTGATTTTAGGATGATTTTATATGTTTGAGCACATTGAGCTGTCTGCCAGAAAGGTGCTATATAAATAAAGTTATTATTATTACCTACTGGACAAACTGTGAAAGTGCCTATAGTGTGGTGTTTACAGCACTGTGATACCATTATCTAGGTCGCCAGTTCGAGCCCCACCCAACATTTATATTTTTGACTAAAAAAATATTATATTATATTTTTCTTTCCACATAAAAGAACGTCTATTTATTGCAAAAGCTAAGAAATTTTACAATATTAACTGTTACCTTTTTAATTATGCAGAGGACAGAGGTCAATAAGCCCACACGGTCCGGTATTGTATTCCACTTTAATCTATATTGTCCATCTCAATTGCACAATAGCTATGTCATGGCCCAGTGGTTAACGTTGCAGACTCTGATGCCTGGAGATGTTTGAAACCCAAACTGTCGCAAGAACATTTTCTCATTTATTTTTTATATTTGCAAGAAATAGCAAATGCTATGTTTCTCACATAGAAGAATGTTCTTTCCACATTAAAGAATGTTTTTGTTTGGCAAAGGTTAAGAAATTTAACAGTATTAACTGTTTCACTTGTATTTAAATGAGGTAAAAAATTTACCGCAGGCCACGTTTACGCAGTAGGCTACAGTAACAAATATCAATTTGTAAGACACAGAAAATAAAGTTCTCAATAAAGTTATGTTACAGTACCAGAAAAAAACATCCATGTATGTGCAGCTGCATTATGTCTTTGTGGTTAGTGTGCCTGACGTTCATGAAGGAGTTGCCAGGTTCGAGCCTAGGCTAAAATGTTATTATTTTTATTCATGTTACTTTTAACTACCACGTTACTTTTATGCTCCTGCAGTTATGCAAAATGCCAATTATTTTGTAGCTACACCGGTCATCTGCCAATGTATAGGCTAACACATTAGTAGCTATTTCTACCGTGTATACAACCCTTTAAAACACTGTCATGCTACGTCTTTCTTTCAGCTAGAATGTATGTGTGTTCACCTGTAGCCTATTGTGCATGTATGTCTCCCTTTAGATTGGGTTCATTCATTTATTTTCATTTTGATCCCTAGCTGTATTGAATGAATGATGCAACTATTATAGACATAATATTAGTTGGTAACAGGTGGTGGTGTTCCTTGTATTTTATTTGAGATTAAATACATTGTTAATCTACAAACTGATATTTTACAGTGTAATTGTGGGCTATCGAGATGTTCTTATTCTCGTCAGGACGTTATGGTTATACAAATGTCTGATCAGTAGGAGATTACATTAGTTTCTTTTCTATCCAGACCACAGAAATATTCTTACACAGTTAACAGTTACAGCCCATTCCAAAAATGTTGGGACAGTATGTAAAATGCACAGAAAAACAGAAAGCAGTGATTTGTAAATTCTCTTTTACATATATTTAATTGAAAACAGTACAAAGAAAATATATTTAATGTTTTACCTTATCAACTTTATATATTTTTTTAAATATATACTCATTTCGAATTTGATGCCTGCAAGATGTTCCAAAAATGTTGGGACAGGGACAAAAAAAACTGGGAACTTCAAAAAACACCTGTTTGGAACATTCCACAGGTAAACAGGTGATGCTATCATGATGTAAAAGAATATGAAAAGACACTTATTTTCAGGTACTCTTACAAGCAATGCTATAACCTCTCTGCATTTGAATGGATCTCTATAGGAATTGGGGGATGGGACTAGATTAAGCTGTAAATTACACAGGAATAGTATGGAACCCATGGTTGGCTAAATGGCTGTAAGTCATCAAGGGTCTGCGGCAGGCACGTGCACACATAGACCTCAAAGGGGGCTTGAGCACCTGCCGTTTGGCCTGCTATAGAGAAGTGCCCTTTTTCAGTAAAATTAAAAATATATATATTTAAAATAAATAAATAAATAAATTCCTGTTTGCGCACAGCCTGCCCTGCCGAACAGATATATTGATTGAATCAAAATATCAGGTCGGGAGATTGGTGCTCCCCGGCGATGCCCTCTACCTCTACCTTCCCTCTTGGTTTCCACTGCAGCGGCGAGCACTGTGTGGGCACCGAGCCTTTCTATGGTGAAAGAACGCACACACGCACGCAAAATTGCACGCATACGCATGCATAGGCACTCGACAGTCGTGAGTCAGTCAGTGTGATGAGTTACTTTGAGGCAGACATCAGGTATGTAGCCAAACAAAGTATAAATATACTGTTAATTTCCTTTTTATATTGATATTAATGCGCTTTAGAAATTGCTTGACACTATTTGGCAGCTCAAAATGTGCCAACTAGCTATCGTTAGCATTGATACCTTTTGCTAGTAATGTGGGAATCAGTGGAATATGGTCGAGTTCTTGTGTCCCATCCACTGAACTTAAAAGAACGGTCCCATCTCACCACAGTAGTTTTAATGTTGTCTTATTGTCTCGATAGCTAGTTAGCTAATGTAATACGTTACATGTGAGAATAATTTATTGAAATACACTTAATTTCTTTGCATTTATCATTAATTAACTGTCATGTAGTAGTGTTTGAACTAACCTCAGTCATGGGCTTGTTTTAAATAAATTATTTCACGGACCGCCAAAGGGAAATCGCGACAGCCAAAATGACAATAATTGAGAAAAATCTAATTTTTTGGGTGCAATATGGTCTTTCGGCTAGCGGATGGCGATGTATACTGTACTAGTCGCCTTCAAGATTTCAGTACTAGGAGATGAGTAGAACAAGCAGAACCCTCGACTGTATAGAAATGAGGCTCAGCTATTCTGTGGCAGAGTGCAACCTAAATCTTTGAGGCGATTCAGTAGAAAGACAGCGTACGCAGCGAGTTGGATGGAACACGCTCCAATTTTGAATTAGGCTACCTGTTATGTTCTGTACATCTGTTTGTCTGTTTGTATTATTATTAGATATTTATTCTGGATTTATTATTTTTCATTTCATAATTGCATTCCCCTCTGTTCGTGGGTTGTCCGAGTCTCATCTGTGTGTTTGTTTACCCAGTCTTGTGCATGCACTATTTGGGTGACTTTGGGAGTTTTCGTGGGTTAACGCTGTATTTCCGAAGTTTCGTTTTCTGCTACTTCCTGATTTCCTTCCCGTGTATAATTGTATTTATTACTAACTCGCGGTAACAATCACTCGGGTGCTTTATTAGTTACGTGCACTTTACTCAAACCAATTAACATAAATGTATACTAACAACTAACTGTCTGTCTTATAGTTAGATACTAACATTTAACCAGCTTCTCCGCTTTATCTTTGATACTCGCATTTCTAACTGGTCCTGAGCTACCTCTGTAATTCGCTCCAGCTGTTTGTACTTTGACTTCACCTCTCTTGATTACTGTGCACAGTTCGAGCCCTATTCGAGCCCATTGCTTGTTATGCATGTTTCCGAGTCCCTTCCATGTTTTCGTTATGTTCTCGTGATTAAATTATTGTTTACCGAATGTGTTAACCTCACGTCGTTTGTTACCCCTCCCTTTCCTATGTGTATATAAGACCCACAATTCTGTTTCTTCCCAGTCAGTGATTGAGTGTTCTTTATTTATTTTTCTATTTTTCTATCAAAATATCATAATTGGTATAATATTCAATTACCTTTGATTTCTAAAACCTAACTCCTGAACACAACCCTACTGGTACTTTACAACCACAGCCTACATATATACTCCAAAAACTGTATTTACGGTAAAATTTATGGAACAGAAATTTGCTGCGTGCGTTCGCATAGCCTACGTACTGCCAGAAACCATATTCTCTGCCAGGAAAAACCCTGAATACATACATTTTAATATCCCTTCATTCCAAGCATATATTTATTTAATTATCTGCAAAAATCGCCGGCGTGCCCTTTTATGAATTTAGGCCCTTGCCCCTCTAACATCCACGTGCCTGGTCTGCGGTATCAAACAAGCCTCAAACCATCACTCTGCTGCCAGATATGCAGTAGATATGGATGGATCACTTTTAAGGGGTGTTTCTCTTGACTCCTTTTCCTATTGAACTGTATGGAAAAATAAGTCAGGAGAAACAACCCTTCAAGTGCCCCTGTCCCACATTTATTGTGTTGTTAATGTGTTGCAGGCATCAAATTCGAAATTAGTGTATATTTACAAAAATCAATAAAGTTGATAAAGTAAAACATTAACTATATTTTCTTTGTACTGTTTTCAATTAAATATATGTAAAAGACAATTTACAAATCACTGCTTTCTGCTTTTATGTGCATTTTACATATTGTCCCAACTTTTTTGGAATTGGGGTTTGTATAAACATATCCTTTCTGGAGTGTAATTATTTGTCAACTGTTTAAAACATTCATTGAAATATGTGTTGTTCCATGAGGCAATTTATGTTATTTGACATTTAAAAGTTGAATCATTCTTTTGAGATGGTATTATGAAAAAACACAGGGCCAAGTGACATTGGTAACACTTTACAATAAGGGGACACACCTCATGCCTGAATTAATGCATGACTCATCATGATTTCATCATGATTTAATGCATGAATTAATGCATGATGTATCATGAACTCTGTGCGGTTCAATATTAATAAATGATCAAGGCATTATTAGTTCATGTGATTACTGTACACTTAATGTATCATCAGTTAATGAACATTAACTCACAGTTAAGTCATACATTAAGTAACATGTCATCAAAGTAGCTGCAAACCAGTTAGGTAGACAAAAGCTTCTCAGACCATCAGTGGTGGATTTATCCATTTTGGGGCCCCCAAAACTCTTCCTGACAGTGTGCTGACAAAGCTGTTCGCTTTTAAAACAACAGAAATTCAGATTTTTATAAATCACCCATTTTTATAACAACCCCCCCCCCCCATTGCTTGTGCATATAAGGAGACAGGATCTGTGTGGCTTACAATATCACATGTTTTATGTTATTTTAATTTAATTTATCTTAGGAAATGTATGATTTGTCATTTATTTATAATATTAGCCTATTTGCAATATTCAATCATTCAGACTAATAAGCTGCTGGGTGAACCCTACGCCTACTTCTAATATGTTTCTACTAAAACTATGGTGCTTTAGTCATATTTTCAACCCAGTTATACCATAATACAGAATAATCAATCTGTGATTTTACTTGACACAATAACAAACATATAGTATTGATGTTTTACTTATTGTACAGCCAACAAAAGACTCTGGTTGGTCAACATATGACTTACTCAACATATGACTCTGATTAGGGAACGGGTACAATAATGATTAATCTAGCCTATTTACACGCATGCTAGGACCGTGAAAATAGGAAAAATAAAAATAGGAAGTGAATCTACTATCTACTGATTGGAGGCTAAGGAAATTATTAAAAGCGTTTTTATTTTTTACAATCCAGATAACCTGTTTGTGACTTTTGTCGCCTTTAGCTTTCCGTATACAAAAACCACAACCGTAATTAGACAGACAACAGGCGCTCTTTGAATGAATGGAAGTCAGTGGAGTTTTTACACTGAAACGGGTCATTATCAGACAGACGAAATGAAGTTTCCCTTTTCTTTTTAGATTATGGCTATGTTGTCATGGCCCAGTACTACTACTTACAACCCGTTATGATTGTGACTATCCAACGAAAACCAACTTTAAAACCGGCTAGCGCCGGGCAGATGCGCGTCATTCTAAGCATACGTTATGTAACTTTAGTTGCTAAGCTAACTGAAAAAACTACATGAATGTTACTTAAATTCCGGTAAGTAGTTTATGTAGCTAATTAGCTCATTGTAAATGCGTTCAATGTTGGCTATGTTTGCAAAAAAATCGACGTAGCAGCGAATCAATCTCAGACACAAATAGCTAGCAAGCTAGCTGCTATGAGGCCTACTGTCACTTTTAATTTTGCTTGCTGGCTTGCCAATGTCCAATTTATTTAGGCTAGTTCAGTGGCATTAGTATTAGAACACACAGGGATTTGCATATTGCTGCTAACTGTAACAGTAGCTAGTTAGGCAAATGTTAAATTGCATAATTCCCTTAGAAATGTCCTTTTCGGAGTAAAATTTGTATGTATCTAACGTTACCCTGTCATGTGAGCTCAGGACTGGACTTATTTAAATAATTTGATTTTGCGAGGAGCATGTACAGTAGCCTAACTTAGTTATCCTTCAGTTGCCACCAGACATATATATATATATATATATATATATATATATATAGAAATATTGAACTGAATTAGATTCAACTACTTTACGTGATGTTGTAATAAACCTACATGTAGTTCAACCTTTTCAATCTGATTTCTGTCAGCTAGTCATCATCACGTGTTCAAGAAGACCAACCAGAGTAATCTCCGATGAGTAAAACAACAACTATCTTTGTATCGTGTCAACTATAATCACGCATTGATTATTATTCTTATATGTATTGCGGATATAACTAGTTTTAATATATGACTGTTAACCTTTTAGTTTTGGTAGAAAAAGGCAGGGGTTTCTAAATTATAGCCCAAGCGGAAATTGAGAGGTGCAGTGCACTGGAAGCCATATTGGTTGCTGTAACTTCGGCAATAGAAGCAAGCAGTTGAGTCCGTTCAATATCATAGAGTTCAGTGTATTGCCCACTTTTTTTTGGTGTCTATCTGAGTGCCATTCTAGTTTTGATTTGTAAATTATCTTCTTTTAACAGTAGGGTTGTGGGAGATATGGCAGAACATGGAGGAGGTGGAAATGGGTTTTTGGGATTTTGAGGTATCAGAGGAAATGGCCAGTTCTGAGACTGGTGAAGACTGCTCCCAAATTTTGAAGACACGTTCGTCGGGGGACCACAACAATAAGTGATCAGTGGCGTTGCCACTGCTGGATACACACATTTCATTGTTAACCACAGCAGGAGCTTTATTGATCCTAACAGTGGGGGACATACACAAAATATAGAGGGCTAAGGGGATTTATAAAAATCAGATATGGCGACAGAGGAAATGGGATTGAGGTCCTTTTGAATGTCTTAATAAATTGTGTTCCACGTGTATAATTAATAAAACATTGATGTTCTATTTGGATGACTTTTGACTGGTTTATTTTAATATTAGGTTTTCAAGGGTTCAGAAATCATTGAGCTATTTATTAAGTAATAGTGATGTGATGATGGGGTAATCATTACTATATGAAGAATTGTGTGTGACTTTACTTGAAGGGTCACAATTCATTGAACTCATAATTAAGTAATGATGAACTCATGGTTAACAAATGCTTGCCTCCTATCAATCTACATTAAGTAATCATTTACAAATTAGTATCATGCCATGACTTTACTTAGAGGGACACAAGTCAGCCAAGTACTTAGGAAGTAATGGTGATTGCATGTGTGAAATAATGATGAAATTTAATGATAAATGGTGAACTTACAATTTACACTCAGTATCCACTGTATTAGGAATACCTACCTAGTACTATCTAATGTTCTGTTGCTGCAGCCCATCCCTTTCAGGGTTCAACATGTGCATTCAGTGATGCCCCTCTGCTCACCACTGTTGTTAATTATAATTTTTTTGGCCTTTCTGTTAGCTTGAATGTGTCTGGCCATTCTTCTCTGACCTCTCTCATTAACAAGGTTGTTTGTGCTCTCAGAACTGCCACTTGATACTTTTGGGGTATCACACTCAACCCCGACCCAATTTTTCCAACAAATAGCGTATATATTAACCTTGAGTATTGGTAACTATATAATTGAAAAATAAGTACAAAGTACTCATTCTCTAAAACATGAATGGCTGTCATAATCCACACACATTGACTCCATATTATTTACAAAGATCACCATCAAGTCTATTAAACGTGATTTTTTTATGACACATTAGAGATGGGCCTACTATAGGGTTTGCCCAGAAGCATAGTCTGAATGACTGAATATTGGCAAATATAGACTATAAATACTAATTATGCACTTTCTAAGATAAATTAAAATAACATAAAGCATTTGATATTACTGTCACCATTTTCACAGGTAAATGATAGATGGGGCTTAGAAGCCACACTGGCAGAATTTTTTTTTAAGCGAACAGCTTTGTCGGCGTTTTTTCTGAGTTTTAGCGGCCCCGATATAGATAAATCCACCACTGATGGTCTGAGAAGCTTTTGTCTACCTAACTGGTTTGCAGCTACTTTGATGACATGTTACTTCATGTATGACTTAACTATGAGTTAATGTTCATTGATGATACATTAAGTGTACAGTAATCACATGAACTAATAATGCCATGATCATTTATTAATATTGAACCGCACAGAGTTCATGATACATCATGCATTAATTCATGCATTAAATCATGATGAAATCATGATGAGTCATGCATTAATTCAGGCATGAGGTGTGTTCCCTTATTGTAAAGTGTTACCGTGACATTAAATAATTTAGGAAAGATTGGATAGCACTGTTTTGGAATAGAGCTAGTTTAATTAGTGTGAGCTACGATAGGCAATATTGCTTGTTGTAACTTGGCCACATTTTGATATCAACCCTTTTAAAGGCAGGTATAGTTTTTGCAAGCTGGAATTAATGACTTACAGACAGTGCTTTGTAGGCTATGCATGAGTAACTTGCCTTGTAAAAAAATAAATAATAATTTTACGTTGAAAACGTTTTTTGTTCAGATAATAATAATACAGTTGCAGAGGTCACGCAGAGGAACATTTGTTTGAATGTGTATATTGCAATACCATGATACAGTATAAATATGGCAAGCCGTTTTAACATTTATTCTTCGAGACTTACTAGTAACTATTCACTTATTCTTTAGTTACTCGTAACTATTCCAATAGTTACTAGTATCTATTTCAGTTTTGATAGTAACTATTAATTAGATACTAGTACTTATTCTTTAGTTACTAGTAACTATTCCATTTTTACTAGTAAGAAATTGAAATTTGCTTCTGACTAGTAACTATTCCAATAGTGACTAGTACTTATTCTTTAGTTACTAGTAACTATTCCAATTGTTACTAGTAACATTTTTATTGCTACTAGTAAGAATGTTAATTTAACTATCAAATAGTCATTTTGACTAGTCATTACCGATGACGAGTAAAACAGAAATAGTTACTAGTAAGAATAAAAATATTACTAGTAACAATTGGAATAGTTACTAGTCACTAAAGAATAAGTACTAGTATCTAATGAATAGTTACTAGTAAAACTGAAATAGAAATAGTATCACATTTTTATATACACATAGGAAAGGGAGGGGTAACAAACGACGTGAGGTTAACACATTCGGTAAACAATAATTTAATCACGAGAACATAAAATAGAAATAGTCAGAAGCAAATAGTTGATATCTGAACCGCAGAGCCCCATAGAATTCAATTGCAAAAAATCTCAATTTCTTACAAGTAAAAATTTAATAGTTACTAGTAACTATTGGAATAGTTACTAGTAACTAAAGAATAAGTACTAGTATCTAATGAATAGTTACTAGTAAGTCTCGAGGAATAAATGTTAAAACGGCTTGCCATAGTATAAATAAACCCAGCTTCTGAATGATTTTAATTTAGTATGTTCTTCCTGAATTTAACTGGTGGGTTGACATACGAGCAATCACACTTTAGCGTAGTATAGGCCTACCATTAATACTAATATTCTATTTTAATGCTTCAGTTTTGAATTCATGGACAAAAAGTATAAACTACACTAGTTAATTTCTATCAAATCCTAGTCGGTTGTAAAGTTTCTGTCTGTCACTGCTAAAACACATCTAAACTTCAAGTAGGTGTACACTTATTTGCATTATAATTTTTTAAATATATGTTCTGGTTGTGTCTGAACAAAAACATTCATTTATTTTATGCGTAACCGACTATGCACCCCGGAAGAACAACCTAATATGGTCACTTTTTGCTCAGTAGGCCGTTTTAAGTTTATTCAACGCGTTTTCGTTCAAATGGGCGTGGAATAACGACGTAGAGGGAGGGGGAACAGAAAAAACTTTACTCAGCGAGTTTGAAAGAGGCTTCTGAATGGTGTGCGCGCTTTCAGGCGATTAAGGTGGGGGAGAAATCCTTAGCATTTTGCATTAAACGTGGGATCGCAATCGGACTGTGGTCCAGGAGATGAAATGGCTTCAATTCTGCTATCACAGGATCTGTTCTTATTGTTAATAGCCTTATTTTGCGGTGCTCAGACCTGTCGTGGATTTAATTTAGATGTTCGATTCCCTGTTATTAAAGAAGGAAAGACCAGGGGCAGTTTCTTCGGATTCTCTGTGGCAATGCATAGGCAGACGGAAGGGTCCAAAAGATACCTGTAAGTAGCCTACCGTCACGGTTCCATTTCCGAAATAGGAAGGTGTGATGCTGCAGGTACAGTTGAGTGGATACTATGTTTATGCACAGTTTGAATAATGTGATAAAAATGTTTATGATTTCTATCAATAATAATAATAATAATAATAATAATAATAATAATAATAATAAGATGTTTATGCACAGTTCAATTACGCTACATGATTCATTCGAAGCATATTAAATACGAGTCAATACAACGAATGGTTCGAAAGATGCCGTTGACATTGTATAAGATATTTCTATCATTTAGTGTAGTTGTTAGTTGGTGGCGTATAGGCTATTGCAGATGGCGAGGCAAGTGTTCTTTAAAAAGCCATGTAGCCTAAAAGCCATTCCATCTTGCGCTGTGTTTTGAAACACCTCGCTTGGAATTTGGTTCGAAATTAGAGGGAACTCATTCGTCTGATGTGTGCAACCTTCCAAAGACGGTGAGAACTTTGAACATTCTCAAAAAGAATGTGTTGATATCCAACATACATTTTGTGTTACTTTCAACACATGTTGCGTCAAAGTCACTACTTGTCTTGTATGTTATTTTAAACACATTTTGTTTGAAATTACACAATGTATGTGTTAAAAAGGGAGACTTTGTTTTTTTTAAAACGGACTGGGTTTAAAAGTAACACAAAATGGAGGTGTGTTAAAAAATGAGACGCTATGTGTGGTTTTTAACATCTGTTTTGAGAGCGTAGCTACATAGGCAACTTGTCACCTATCACTGCCTGTATAGCTTCTACATCAACTCCCAGCGAGCCATCAAGATGTGTAGGTCTCTACTTTTAATTACGTGGCCATGAAAAAAGGTTTTCTTTCGCGACTGTAATGTGTTTATTTTGTAATGCACGTCCTCATGTAGCCTGCAGATGGCCTTTCAAACATACATGGCTAATTTAATAGCTTAATGTGTATGCCCATTGAAACTTTGCCTCTGTACACAAGCCGGTCATGCAAGGTTTTCATGAGAGTAGATATTATATGCTTCTAAAGCGCCAGATGGCAGATTTTAGCCCGTACAATTCATTTAACGTTATAGTACTCCCATGCTGACGAAAGTGTAGTAGTCCATTCTGTGATCGCCTTGTCGACTCAATCACTCATTGCGCTCATAGGCTACTGTCTTTTGTTAGCTGTGTGTTTTGTTCCACTTTATCCAGTTTGTTGCACACAAGCTATATACCTTCAGCTAACAGGTGATATTGTTAAAAGGATGTATTAGCTATATTTAAAAAATGTAGCTGCAATGAATTATCCAGTTTGTGTTGCACACAAGCTATGGCTTCAGCTAACAGGTGAGGTGAGGTCTGTAATGGTAAATGGACCAGTCGCCTAACCGTTGGGTTGCATTGAAATAAACTATGTTAATGCTGGCTAGAGTGTGCTAGTCTTATGTTCCCTGTGATTGACTTTGGATATTACAATCATAAACATATCATGGAATTCTTTATGATTTACTGCAAAAATGTTGGTAATGGTTGAAACATGCCATGTCTTAATTTATATATTATTATTATTATTATTAATAATTCTAGTTAAAACATTTTTTTAGAAAAGGGTATTTCACAGTTTTCATCCAAATGCATTTACATTTCCCAGCATTGTAGATGTATCTCAAAATGTTATTGTAATTTTGGTTAAAATGGAACATTATACAGAGAGTCCCACACAGCTTCCTCACACTGAGACCATCCTCCACTACCCAGTGTGACAACGGATTACATTCCGCTTAGAGTAATGGAGCTAAAGACACTATTCGAGCTCACTCCAAGAGCTCCATTAATCAAATCCAGTGTGTCCAGTGTGAGGCATAAAGACATTTATCTCTGTACTTTGTGAGAAGCGTAATTGAGTATGTGCATAATTAATTAGTTGACATTTTCTCAGGATTAATAGTGACGTATGTCCAGACTGCTATTGTGTTGCAGTAAAAGCTTACCGGCTTTATTTGGCCTGTCTGTTCAGTCTGCACGAGTCTATGCAGGCCTGCACAAAGCAAAGGGAGTATACCCCATATCATGGCCTCAGGCCAAATAGGTGCACCAAGTAAGCTGTTTCAAGGCAGCCAATATGGTTGAACTTGTAGCAGTAACCTGCGGTGGGGTCTCAGTGGCAAATCAGAGAGGTATTTTGATGTGCGCAGAAACGTAATGACTGGCAACAGCGGAGCACGGTGCACGGGTATCAGAAGCAACACGCATCAGAAGCAACGTGCATCAAGCCAAATTGAAATGATTAGGTCTACTGTTAGGCAATGAATTAGAGAGGAGATAGAAATTATGCAGCAACATTGCCCAACCACCCACAATCTATACAGGTGTCAGCAATATAGACTACACAGCCAGAAAACAATTCAAGTCAATCCAATTGACTAATCGCTAGGCTCCTCCCCAAACCAGAAATTGTCCAATCATATCTTAGCAACTGTTACTATGGTTGCTGACCTTGGTAAAGGTGTATTGAAACCAATCGAAAGATTGCAGTAGCTCACTGAAAATCATTAAAAAGACATATACATTATGTCAGACGGGGGTGGCTTTCCCGAAGTATGTCGTGGCGATAAGTATGTCGGCACTTTTTTTTTTTGCTGTGATCCCATCTCGATCTGTAGCCTCTCTGCTTCCTCCCTGTCTGAATAAAGTGAAAAAAAGGTGGCAGAGCCTTTTGAAACTGTTTTCAGAATTAGCTCAATATTTTATAGCTGTGAACATGAAGAGTAAAGAATTCTACATGATATATGTTTACTCTTTGTTTACGTTTATTCTTCCCTTCTAAAATTGCTTTCACAGTTAAGCATACTATAAAGTATTGTTCTGTGTAGATGTATATTTAATCATACAATATACTTTTAAACAGTATTTAGGACAGGGTGTGAAATTAACACCAGCCACCAGCCAAAGTCTGGTAAAATTTTGATTGTGTCTGAGAAGGTTTTTACTCGAGCAGCCACTTTGGCCTGTAACCAACCAGGGGTGCATTTCCCAAAAGCATCGTAAGGCTAAGATGTCGTAAAACCCTTTGTACGAAGCTTCTTTGGGTGCGTGTCCCAAAAGCATCTTAACTTAAGACGCTCTTAGAAACGCTCGTAGATTAATGATTACTCCAGACCAGTCGGGTTAGGATAATAATAATAAGGGATAATAATGGGGAAAAAACTATATTTATGGAATCCCTATAATTATGAATTTTGACCGTGACACGTAAATAGTGTAAAACATTGCATTTAATGTCAACAATAGTGAAAATAATACTTTAGTTGTGCTGGTGCAGGTCATAAGAAACATGAAAACAGTATGTTTGTATGTAAATGAACACAGTAATATTTATTTATTTATTTATTTAGCTAAAGTTTAATACAGACTCTCTCTTGACGTGGATAGTATAATGCTAGCTGGAACAGCTGTACACAGAACAACTATATCCATAGCTGAAAGATGACTTGTTTTGCTCTGCCTCTGTATTTCTGGCTCACTGTCACTCTTCTCCTCTTCCCAGTAGCCTATAACTTTCATGAAAGGCCCATGCCTAGGGCCAACAGTTTTTTCTTGACCATGTGACTCGTAGGGATTTAAACTTGTAATTTAGGTAGCAGTTATGGCAAAGTTGTTTAAAATCACAGTAAAATGCAATAAAAGTGCCAGAAATCAGCGTATATAGACAATTGAAATAACATGGGCAAGCAGCGCAACTGTAGCAGCAGTAGAAGTTCTTAACCCCTTCACACAGATGCCAAGGTCAATTCTCACCTATTTGTGGGGTTTACTAATTAAGGTTTTTATAACTCCAGTTGTGAGCTAACTTAGATTAGTTTATTTTCATAATCTAGGCCAAAATAAAGTGCCACAAATGCAAAGAAATCTTGGCAAAAATGCAAAGTTAGTTTGCAATGAAATATTGAAAGCCACAAATGTAAAACAGGTATACAAAGTGACACGTATACATTTCCTGGATCATAGACTCATTGTCCGCAAGTATGGAAAATCTGAGGGTGAACTACTAAAGATCTATGAAGCAAAATGTAAGCAGTGTACCCTGTTGTCCCTTACTGTCTCCAAATCTATCCAAAATGGCTAAATTGTGCATTGCTGTAAATCATAAAATAATCATATATTTAACTACAAATCAACTGTTTTGGCTCATGAAACTTGTATCATATTTAAGTCGGAATTACTATCCTTTCATGAGTATAGGGGGGTAGATATCTATGGGTCCAAAAACCTATCCAAAACCTCATAAAATGAATAAAATACCTTTTTGTCCATTCTAAAGCTTATACATTCACCCATTTGTTTAAGATGAAAACATTGCTATAACACTGGTACACACACCTAAATATGTAGCCTAAGCATTCACTCTTGTACCTCAATAAAGCATCACTTTTTTCTGTACTCTACAGTTTGTCATCTTTTGCGGCATTACACTACAGTATGTAAAATGCACTCAAAATGTGAAAATAACAGTATCAAACTGGCGAAGTGAGCGCTACTGCTCGGGGAATAAGACACCGCAGTCCGGTTTTTCCAGAGAACGTTAAGTTTATTCTCTTTTTTCACAACGACACGACACCTCCCTGTGTCCAGTTCTCTCTCTCGCTCCACTCCCCACGGGCTCCTTATGAAGGCTCTCAGGCTCACTGTTGAACAATCAAGGCAATTGGTTAATTGATAACACCAAACCTATAATCAATCGTCCCCAATTGCCTGATTGCCAACAGCTGTGCCGGCTCCCTAAACCACCCGCGTTCACTCTCTCTCTTGCTAGCTGCGCCTAAAACCACGCCCCCCTACCACACAAACATATGGCACAAGACTGTGGTGGAGTGGAACAACCTACATATTTGAAATATTATAAGCAGTCATACTTGCATATTGAGGAGTAAAATCTGTCATGTTCGTAGGCATATTCTCAGATAGAATCAATACTATGGTGTGTTCTTTTGACCCACTCCCAAAATCAACGTGAGCAAGGAAAGGATTTTCTCTAGCCATGCTGACGAGTTGGGCAAATTAGTAAAAACTTGGGAAAATAGCAGGAAAACAACAATTATACCTCAATGAGCAAAATAAATTCTACATTCTTGCATTTTCTGCAGTTGTTTGCATAAAATTAAACTAATAAAACTAGTGCTGTCAATCGATTCAATTAAAAAAAAGACAATTTTGAATTGTGATTCATCTCACAATTATGATTAATAACGTATTTAGTCGCACTTTGGAAGTACAGTTTTTACAGCATTATTTTGTTGTGAGTAAGCATAAAGATAAGATGGACTGGAAGTAATGTAAGCACAAGCAATCAATGATTATTCAGATCTTTTTTTTAATGATGACCCCCCCCCCACCTTTCAGTGTTTTGCAGTGTAGTCCCAACACCGGCTTCAAAATTAAATTTAAAATTACATTGGCAGCTCTTAATTAAATTAATCTGATCTTCTTACACTTTAACTTGACTCTTATTATTCTTGTGAATACTAAAGAACTGTGGAACACAATCTTCCTCAAAATGGTCTGCTATATCAAGATACTTTACTGTACAAAACACAGTGGCAATGCACAATGAAAATAATATTTAAGATTAATTATTGAAAAAGTTAACATTAATAGTTAGTCATTAAAGTTAACTGAGGTACTGCATTGTCCCCATCATTTCAAAAACTTGAACCACAATATAAGGTCACTTTCTATTTCTTTTCTTTAACCCAGCTGCTGAGACAAATTTGTTTGTTAACATTAACAGTGGATAATGCAGCTTTCTTCTATAGTAAAATATGATCAGAAAGTGAGAATAGTCTTTCACAAGGCACTGTTGTTGTAGGTATTTCCAAATACTTCTGTGTAAAATCTGCCAAGCATTCATAGGCACTTGTGTGTGTTGATCACTGCAATAATCCACAATAATAACAGCTGTTTCAATTTAGCGGCTTTCTTGTTTTCATACGTATCATGTATTCGTGAAACAACTGTACCTCACGAGGGTAGTGTATGTCAGTCGGCATATGCTATTTACAGAAGATCCATATCAGTGTCTGCCAGTGAATCGTTTTGCAGTCTGTAGCAATCCATTTGACAATAGCTGTGGTCAACCTGCTAGTTCTGTCATTAAATGGTTTAGCTTGCAGTTGGTATTTTAAAATCATCGCGCTTCTGTGATATTGGAACTCCTTGACATATTAGGCTACTTTAGTTTTGTCAAGCGAGCCATTCGTAAACATTTTATGAGGAAAGGAGCCTTTCAAAAGCCCAATTTAATTTCTTGTCTCCATTAGCCTACTGCTCAATCTGCTTTAGCGCAGTATCTGTGAGGATTAGGTTTAGCCTACCTTACAATGGTTAAAGAGATTGTTGGAAATCTGGTCATAGATCTGCACTTATTGGGACCTCCACAGCCAAAATAAGAAAAGTCGATTAATGCGTTAAGCATTAGAAATCGTTAATCATGAGTTAACGCGTTAACGTTGACAACCCTAAATAAAACAAAAAATGCTGTTATGCCTGGCTGTAATTTATTGTTCAAAGCATCCAATAAGACATTGCAAACACCGTTGTGAGGGTTCTAATGTCCTCTATTGGATAAAAGAGTTGTCATGTAAACCAGAATGAACTGGAATGTGTGATGTTTCAGATAGTGTACTAGCTTTATATGGGATTATGTATCTCAAACGGATTGTCCAAGACAGTAAATGACCACTGAATCATGAAAGGCATAAAAACCAATGGTAGGATTGTATATTTATTTAATATTTAGTAGCAGATATTGATAGTAGAATGACGTGTTATAATTACACAACAATTTCAGTGTTTATTTTTCTATTGAGTGAGCAGGGCTTTTCACAGCTGTATTGTCACATGTTCATGCTATTGTTGGGTTTATCTTGTTGCTATGAAGGAATACACATTTTTGGTGCGGAAAAAATATTTTTATGAACTCACAGATGCTATTGTCCACGGTGTCACGCATGGGTCACTATAGTTGCAGGTGAGACTGGGTGAGGGTTAAATGTAATAGCTATGCAACAATAGTTGCACTCAGGAACTCTGTATTCTGTATATTTATCACAAATCGTGTACTAATAAACTTGTGTGGAGTTTGTTGTTTCCACTCATAGTTTGGTTGCTGGGACAATGAATGTCTCAGTTGAGCAATCTCACGGCACTGGCGGCATGGCCACTAGGACATCTGCGTGAAGGGGTTCATTTGGGCATACAGAACAAGCCCAGCTGCATCAGGGGGCTATGATACAATATCATCTATGATCAGTGCAGACTTTTGGCTGCACCACGAAAAATGTCTGTCTTAACAAGTGTTTTATTCTTGTAATGACACTTCAAATCTTATTATTTTCTCAAAAGTGGAAAATATTAGCTTGTTTTAAGTTACTTTTTGCTTGACGTGTAATTATCTTACCCCACTGGCAGATAGTTTGTCTTATTTAGCAAAAAATAACAGAAATAAGATTCTAAAGTGTAAATATAAGATGAAAATACTTGTTAAGATTAGTTTTTTGCAGTATGGTGCTTATGACATTTTCTTATTTAGTGTAGAGCTTAGTGAAAGTGCTTCATTCTAAACACAGCTCACTATTTTTATATGGAGCTTAAATTATGTGGGAAGAGGCATTGCGTTTTTGTCGATATTGACTCAAGCTTTGTAACTCATGTGTTTTAATCTGTATGTGTTTGCCGACAGGCCTCTACCTTATGGTTTGATGTATTTGTGATTTTGTATTTTTTCTCTTACTGTGTTGTGTTACTCAGCATCTGTTTGGAATGCAGTCTCGAATAGTCTGTTTCTTATCCTTGTTATCCTTGTTATTCTTATTATGATTGACTTATGCTGGGTAAATACAGGGGCAGAGAGGGCACACCAGTGCCGTCACAATCTGCATGAATGCACTTTTTCCACATTCCAGAAATTTTACTTGAGACATAGTGATAAGTAGTAAATTATTTTCTGCAACTATGTTGTGGGAGTGTGAAAGAGGGATTCATCTAATGTCGTGGAAATTTCGACAAGAATATCAAAGTTCAATTTCTAAGTTCTTAAAATAATCAAAGTCCAAATTCAGACTAATCAGCAAACAGTCTTTGTGCAAAAATCAGAGTGGCAAGTTCTTCAGAGAAATCAGATTTTTATTGGTTCAAGTTCCCAACAAACCGGGTTCGCCTTGCAAGGCGAGAGCCCCGTCCTGTGTTCTCACAGGCCTTATATACTCTTTTTCTGCTGACATCTGCAGACATATGTGACCTTCCCTTTATTGGTTTGGCTTCGCCACAGTCGTTTAGGTGCTGTAAACCCATTAATTACAATCAATGTCCCATTGTGCTGTCAATGTCCCATTGTGCTGGTGATGACTCATATATGCCCTTTCATTATTTAGAGTGCTTTCTGTAATTAAACTGTGTATGCCCTTTCATTATTTAGAGTGCTTTCTGTAATTAAACTGTGCACGTGGTTCTCACGTGCTTAGTTGATCATTAAACTGTGTGTCCAGTTGATCATGGAAAGTTTTTAAATTTCCTACATTTCCCCCCTTTCGGGGTCAGAATGACCCCGAACCCCCATTCTGTATATGGGGGAACTAGGCCTTTCAGCATGACCGTTATTTATCTCAAGTAAGGGTGGGCAGGGGAAGTAGGGGTTAGTGTCTGGGTTCACCAAACACGACAATAAATGGAGCCACATTCAATTAGTGGTGTGTTGTGAAAGGGGAGTGGTATGTAAGTATGTGGTTATGTACTGGGAAATGTGAGTAGTGTCTATTTGTTAAACGGTGGATTCGTATGCGTCTTCTATGCCCAGGTCTTCTTCTTTTTGTCTGCTCGTTTGCTGAGTTCCTTGTTGGTCCAGATCGGGATGCTTCCGTTTGATAAACTGGCGTAGGGCCACCCAGTTGTTCTTGTACGCCATCCTGGTTGGCACCAGCGGCACCGGAGGTCTGGGCGTGTTGTAAATAGGAGTGTCTCCCCGTTCCAACCTGGCGCGATCCTCCCGCACCACCTGGGTAATTTGCGTGGTCTGTCGGTAGGTCACCAGATGGATCCCTATAGCTTTTTGTAAAGAAGACTTCAAGAGCGGGAGAAAGCAAGAGAGCAACACCATCACTAACACCAATGTCACTCCCACAATCAGTCCCGCTTTGGCCAGCCAGCTTCCCCAGCGTCCCATCATCTGTTCCATCCAATCTCCTACTTGGTGACCAAATCCTGCATTTGCGGACTCTTTTGACTTCCTTCATTGCCTGAGTAAAAACTCCCTCTGGAGATGTGGCATCCGGAATAATAGTGCAACAGTCCGTTCCCATCATTACGCACACACCCCCCTTTGCTGCCAACAGCCAATCTAATACCCAGCGATTCTGACGCGTCATCTTACTATTTGCGTATAATTCTTCACCTAACGCAGTTAGTGCCTCATCAGTGTGATTAATGAACCGTTGTTGATTGTAGTAGATATAATTGATCCACTCTACATTTTTATTCACCGTTATCCAGGGTATGATAGACTCAAACCCAGCCAGAATTTCATTTCTAGCTTTGAATTCATTTGGGATGCCTCGGGGTTGTCCTATTAGATCTAACTGTACTTCCGGGTCTTCCCAGGCCCGTTTTCTGCGACTGATTGGTGTCGTACTGGATTGAAATCCCACTGCGACAGGGTGTGAGAGCAGTACTCGCGCACAAGTGCCTGACCAATATGGCGGTAATTTATTAAAGACCCCTGTACCGCACATCCAGAACATGTCGGCTACCCTCTCAGTTGCATGGATAATATTTTGGCACTCTGGGACCACCGTGCTATTTGTGTCAATTTCGCAAGTAACATTGAGTTCAGGGGTTTTCGAACTGTCTGAGCCGTCACATATCCATGTGAGAGCACACCTTCCTGGGAAGTCTCCTAGGGGAGTTTTCCCGTATTTTACATGGTAACATTCATATGTTCCTTCAGTTAATAGTAACTTTTTAGTGTTTATATGCGGGTTGTTGTAACTTCTTTTTAGATTATATTTTGCGCATTGCTCTTCACGGGTGATATTTCGCTGTGCAGTTCCCATTCGTTCGATGCACTGAATGGGACATATTGTTTCTGTTAGTCCTGCACATTGTAAGTAATTGTTAGGATTTGGGCTGATTGTGAGGAGCGGTTCTGCTTCTGCACATACCATGCATGTTTCGGAAGTATGTTTCCTAGCTGTGTAATTCGCCCATTTCCACCACCTATTGGACTGTGTTTGCACCCACAGAGGGGTGCTTGCTTCTTTAATGTTTATGCTCCTCCTATAACGACTTATTTTTTGTTCTTGGGGAGGGTTAGTCCCCAGTCCATATAATAAGAGTGCAATACCGGCTAGTAATAAGGCCATTACTGACAAAAATGTGTACAGGGTTAGTTCAACAGATTGGTTTTTGGCGTTCCCATATTTCCATGCTACTATCATTCCTGCTGGTGCTACTATCGCACCCGACATTATTATAAAGATGATGCCAAAGGCAATACACCAGCTTTCAGTGGCATAGCCAGCCTCTTTTCCTTTTTCGTAATTTTGTGGAGAATTAGTTGGAGCTAGTGTTTTTATCACATATATCACGTTTTCATTCTCATAATAATCATTCTCGTCTTGTTCATGCTCTTCTTCAACTTGTATTTTCCTGATTTCTTCTACTTGTTCTTTTACTGTCCTGATTAACTGAGTTATGTTATTTCCCCATGGAGTTGTATCAAATTAATTTCTCCATCTTTTCTATTTCCCTGTCCCATACCTTTCCTAGGACAGGGTCTTGTGTGGGGTCTACCCACATTGTACAGTGTAGGTCGAATTCAGGTTCGGTTGCCTGTGGGATCTGTACATCTACATATTTTCCCCAAGTATTCTACACCTGGTTTTTTACTTGTGTCGCTATGTCTCCTAGCCAGTATACGTTTGGCATTTTTGATTCTATTTGTTTTATCTGGAATATTCCTAGCAGATCAATTCCATCTTCCCTACAATTTAACTTTAATCCTCAAGCTAAGATTGCATCTCTCCCTAGGAGATTGACTGGAGAATTTTTACATATTACTATTTCCAATTTTGTTTCCTTTATGCTTCAGTGTCTATCATCATAGAGACTATTCTCCCTTCTACTTCTACATTAATCATAGGTTCTTGTTCTGATCCATTTGTTATCATCACATGCTGGCCTACCCTGTCCTGGTTCTCAGGGCATCCCTATTGAGCCCCTTGGTAGTTTACTGGTCCACTAGCCTGTGCTAGAGATCCTACTGGAGGGAATACCTGGGTATGCTGTGGCTGAAATGGTACCCAACCTCCCTGGGCTGCCTGTCCCTGATTTATCCTGTGCGGGCACTGTCTCTTCATATGCCCTATCTGTTCACATCCATAACATGTTACTGGGCCCTGTCTCTGCTGTCCTGTGGGGCCCTGTCCCAGCAGCCATGCTGGGGCCTGTCCTTTCTGCCATGCCTGGGGCCCCAATGGCCTCACATTACTGTTCTGTACCTGCTGTCCCTGTGGTGCTTTCCACTGATTTCTCTGCCCTCCGTTCCCTGGTCCTCCCCTCATTTGGTTCCCGTTTTGGGGAAACCCCCCTTGCATGTTTCCCTGCATCATCACCGGACAAGGGAGACCGCTGGAGAAGTCTATGTAGACCATAGCCGGCGGCGGTCCTCCCAGGGCCCTTCCTAGTTTGGGTAGGAGACTTTCCCCTTCATTTTCGCCTTCATTGGGGGACTGTTCATATACTGTATTTTCACTGGAACAGTCTTTTTGGCTTCTTTTTGGCTTTTGTCTTTAGCCCTCAGCTCCTCCAGCTGTAATTGCAGTAGTTTTCTCTGGATCTCTTTTGACTGATCTTCCAGCTTTTTCCCTTCGTTTCTTTGTTTTTCACAGCATGAACCACATGGTCAACAAATTCTTTATGTTCCATGGTGTTCAGTCCCCCCACCTCTTCTAGGCGGCTTTTGGCCCCTGACGGCACCCCTTCCATTATGGCTTTGCGGAAGAGAGAAGTCATTATAGCATCTTCTTGCACCTCTCGGTCCGTCATCTGGGTCCACCTCCGCAACTGCGTGTGTACATACGTTGCCGGCTGTTCGTCATCCTTCAGCTGCCCACATGCGCCCCCTATGTTCGTTTAGGGGTCCCAGATCAATTTCTGGCTCAGTTATCTCATCTCTTCTGAACCCTGTGCGCTGAAGGATTTCTATCATTGTCTCTGTCCCCACAACCTTTCCCAGGAGAGCCCTTAGGTCCCCCACCGCCAGAATTCGGCCCATCATCGTCTCCTCCAGCACCCCGATCCAGTGACTAGCACCATTTTGTAGATCGGGTAGTAAATTCACTACATTCTGCATATCTTGGGTGGACCAGGGAATGTATCGGGCAGCTTGTCCCTCATCCTTCACTATCAGGGGAAGTATTTTACTGTCCCCGCTACTTCTTTCTTCTGGATATCTTACTGTCTTCCTTCTTGAGGGAATTTCTTTGAACACAGGCCCTATACTATGTCCGTATTCGCTAACCTCGTTATCTCTACTTCCCACTACATCTTCCTCTGATACTTCTCCCTCTGAGTTGGATGCTGAGCCAGATACTTCCTCATCATCTCCCTCACTGGCGTTTTCATCCTGAGCACCTGTGTGCTTTAATGCCTCATCTTGTTCTCCGCTTTCTGACCCCTCTCCTTTCTTCGGTCACTTGCCCTTTCTTTGTTCCTTTCCCTTCACCTCTTCCGCGTAAGGCACCTTTGTGTTTCAATATATAATGCTGTTTCGCCATCTTTTTTGCTTGTGACTCCTTTCTTTTAGATTTTTTTTTCTTCTGGTTTTTAGTTTCCCCAGTCACTTTCTCCTGATTTCTGTTCCTTTTCCCCTGGGGCTTTCTTGCAAGCCTTCCTCTGCCTCATCCTCCTTTTCTTCTTTGATTGGCTCTTGCCCTGCATCTAGTCCTTCTTGTAGTGCTTTATTCTGCCGTCTAACACTTATTAACAGTTTAGCTATTTATCACAGTGTGTTTTCATTGCTGCTACTAGTTCTTCCTGTTTCACATATTTGCTGTCTAATTCTTCCCCACATTCCTGTAATGTTGTTTCCATTTTTTTGTTCTTCTCATTTATCTTGTTTAACTCTTCCTGTTTTTTATTTAGTTCTTCTTGTTTCGCGTCTCTCTCGTCTTTGCCTTTCTCTATCATCTCATCTAAGTCAACTTCTTTTTCCATCCACTTCGCCTGCTGTCCTCATCCGCATACTTTTCTCCGTCTTGCCTTATCCATCCATCAATCGTAAATAATAATAATAATTATTATTATTTATATAGCACTTTTCATACAGAATGCAGCCCAAAGTGCTTTACTTTATACAATGAGTAGTAACACAAGTAAAATACATAAAAATAGTTCCATACAATGCAAAAATCATAAGTATAATAAAAATAGGTAAGGTGAATAGTTAAAATAATTTAAAATTTAAAACTAAAAGGAGTTAGTTAAAAGCAATATTAAAAAGGTATGTTTTCAACTGATAATTGCACTGACGTGTACACGACATTTTCGAACCCGTTTATTCGAATAGTCGAAAATTAATTAATTAATTAAATTATGAAAATGAACACCGAGAAATAGCCCAAACTGAGCACATTTCGATCTATATTTACAATTATTTATAATTCATTTATTATTTAAAATTTACCCGCATTTAGTAGGTTGCTTTTTAGGAGAAGTCTGTCTGATTTGTGTTTTTATTTCTATAAAGTTTTTTCGACCAGTGAAGCCTGTTGTTTAGTAAAACTGATCTTGCCCACAATTTTTTTTCGTTTAGTAAAAATCTAATTTGAATTATGGAGTTGATTAGAATCACTTCTTGTCAGTAAATATTTTTGTTTGGACTTTTAAACGTCTGTCGGCTCTGCTTGATTGTTCCTCTCTCTCTCTCTCATGTGCATGCGTTCGGCATTCAGCACTATGCTGTCGGCATATTGAGCAGGCCGCCAGAAGGCCATCATAGCCATAAATTACAGCGTTTGTTATCACAGCCTATCACTTAAACTAACTTCAGACAACATCACGTTAAACAACGTTTATTTTTCAAGTTCTCTTTTTTAATTTATTTATTTATTTATTTTTCTGGACTATACATTCGCTGTATTATGCACATTGCACACACACAGCAATTATTTTAACAAACTGTAGCCTATGAAATAAATGTAGGAAACGAAATATAAAAACAAAATATATGAGCTTGGCCTGAAAAGCAGGCCTTTAACAACAACATGGCCTTATGAAAGCCGGGACCATTTAAGCTTTGCTCTTCTTTTTCACCGACATTTAGCTACCACTCCTATCATTTGACTGCAAATTTGTTTATCATACGTTCCGCCCTTTGGCCATTGCGTCACCTTTTTTCCAGTTCTCTTACTCCATTTATCCGAAATCTTTTTGATTTCGTCTCTGTCGTCAAAATTTTCTCTCATTAGTTCGGTTACGGGTGTGTCCACTCGGTCCGACATTTTTATTCTATTTTCACTCTTTTATTTTATGTTATTTTCCTATTTCAGTTGGTTTAGCCGAGATTTTGTCTTTTTATTTTCTCCGTTTACTTATACACAATTCCCCAGAACTGCCAGTATCAGTATCATAGATATTGTATGCAATCCACCGGGCGTTCCAATCTCTCAGCTCAAGCCGTATGTGTCTCTGGGGTGAAAGTTACCACAACTGGATTTACTCTGTGTTTGTTTGCACTCTCGCGAGTCCTGCGCCAGGCTGCGCGGGATGATATGACGTCAGTGCCGTCGCCATTTTAAGAACTTACGTCACTTTTAGTGAGAAGTTAGCCAGAGAGCTCCGTCTCTAAGATATCTTTAAAACTTCTGCATTTATTATATAATTAACTAACTAGACCGTTAACTACTGTACGTTAACGTTTTCTGAAAGCGAGTGATATTCAGTACGGCTACTTTTGAAGACGCCGATGTATTTGTTACGCAGTTTACTTTATAAATGTGCTTCAAGACGGCAACTTCTCTATCAGTTCCGCATTTCTGCGGGTTTATGCTTCCTTTACTCCGTTATCCAGCATCTTCGGTATGTGAATAAGAGTATATGTTAATGTTAACGTTACAGAAGATATGATAGATATTACGTCTATGCTGTTTTGTGTATTTAGGCTATTCTTATAGCCACTTCTCATGTCTGGCATAATTAACTCGTGTGCTATTCGTTAGCATTTCGCTTAATTTAGTTAACTTGCCTTTGTTATCTTGAATTGCACAGTAATATACTATAAAATGTTTATTTCAAGTGTATGAATCAGATTTGAGAATGTAATCTGTCACTTTAAATAATTTTAATCAGTTAACGCACAGAGCTACACTTAGTTAACTGAAGTCTGTTAGCAAGCATCTTTGGTTTGTATTGGATTCACGTGAGTAATACGAATTCAACTTTTTCTTTACAGATTTACCCTTTCTAACAATAAAACACTGTCATTTTCATGAACACGTCTCGTTGATTGGGAAGGCGTTTAGCTGCCTGTCAAATCATACTTCAGAGTGTGAGGAGGACAGAACATTAACTCTTATTTCTACTTTTACTCTGCCTGCATAAATTCTACCACATACATTTATAATGACACATTCATCACATAATACATATAATATTCACAGTTTTTACCACAACAAAATTTTTACCCCAATAACACCTTCATGCACATTAACACTGGGTTATTCTTTCCAACCCCCTTTTAAGCACAGCGTAGTTATCTTTCAAAACCTTTTTTAAGCACAACCTGGTTATCTTTCAAACCATTTAAGCACAACCTGGTTATCTTTCAAACCATTTAAGCACAACCTGGTTATCTTTCAAACCATTTAAGCACAATGTTCCAGTTCTGTTTCAAACCAATGTCAAGCACAGCGTTCCAGTTCTATTTCAAACCAATGTTAAGCACAGCGTTCCAGTTCTGTTTCAAACCAATGTTAAGCACAGCGTTCCAGTTCTATTTCAAACCAATGTTAAGCACAGCATTCCAGTTCTATTTCAAACCAATGATAAGCACAGTCAGTTCTATTTCAAACCAATGATAAGCACAGTCAGTTCTATTTCAAACCAATGATAAGCACAGTCAGTTCTATTTCAAACCAATGTTAAGCACAGTCAGTTCTATTTCAAACCAATTATAAATTATTCGTTACCCGGAGCTGGTAGGTCGCCCTCCTTGGGTTTTGCTCCTCCAGACTCCGCTGTACCTCTTTTTAAGCATCGCGTTTTCATGCATACATATTTCGCAACATTCCTTACTTACTCTCCAGAGGACAAATGTTAAAAATATTTGTTACCCGGAGCTGGTAGGTCGCCCTCCTTGGGTTTTGCTCTTCCAGACTCCGTGGTACCTCTTTTATCAACGCACAAGGGTTAACAGCAACAACATATATCCTTCACATTTGCTTTATTATTTTTCTCATGCACATATTCATATACCCTATACTCTTATTCTGCGCTGCGCGTGTTCTCTGGAGAGATTGCCACTCTACCTTAATTTCGTTGTTAGTTTCCCGGGTTTTTTGTATGGGAGGATGCCGCTCCCAGTGTTAGGGATGGGGTAGGAGGGAACGGAGTCCCAGTTTATGAGATAAAAATTTCTCATCTACCAGCTGGCCAGGCCGTCTGGTGTCCGAGTCCTCCATCCCCAGTCCCAAAAGCCAGGAGCGTTTGGCAGCCTTTGTCCAAATCCCGGACCTCGAGCCCCCAAATATGTCGTGGAAATTTCGACAAGAATATCAAAGTTCAATTTCTAAGTTCTTAAAATAATCAAAGTCCAAATTCAGACTAATCAGCAAACAGTCTTTGTGCAAAAATCAGAGTGGCAAGTTCTTCAGAGAAATCAGATTTTTATTGGTTCAAGTTCCCAACAAACCGGGTTCGCCTTGCAAGGCGAGAGCCCCGTCCTGTGTTCTCACAGGCCTTATATACTCTTTTTCTGCTGACATCTGCAGACATATGTGACCTTCCCTTTATTGGTTTGGCTTCGCCACAGTCGTTTAGGTGCTGTAAACCCATTAATTACAATCAATGTCCCATTGTGCTGTCAATGTCCCATTGTGCTGGTGATGACTCATATATGCCCTTTCATTATTTAGAGTGCTTTCTGTAATTAAACTGTGTATGCCCTTTCATTATTTAGAGTGCTTTCTGTAATTAAACTGTGCACGTGGTTCTCACGTGCTTAGTTGATCATTAAACTGTGTGTCCAGTTGATCATGGAAAGTTTTTAAATTTCCTACACTAAGAGAGGACATCTTTTAACTACCCAAAAGATTATTAAAAACAGAGGTTTAAGCTTCTATAATTGTATACGCTCTAATTGTATATTCTCTAATTGTAATTGCTTAGCACCATTCAGGAATGCTGTGTACCTCTCTGTGTAGGCCAGGGCTAACTACCAGAGAGGAATGCGCCTTGCAGGCACTCCAAGATCTGGACAGTGTAGCACCATCCACCCACCTCTGACGCCTGTTTGTACTTGCTAATCCCTAGCCATCCCCAAGCCTTTCACCCCCATCCCCAACCCGCCCCCACAGCTCCCAACAAACCACCTCCTTCCTGTAATACTCTTGGGCCCAGTTTTTAAAGAGCCCTTTCTGTTTTTTACTGGGATGAGGGGAGCAGGGTGTCAGTTGGGCTCTGATTGGCCCTTCTAGCCCTCTGAACTGGAGGAATGTGTGGAATGCTTCACTCTTCTTTGTGCTCAGTCTGCTAGACTACAGGTTTGGACACGACTGAAAGCAGGAAGCAGGGGACTCATACCCCTCATACACACACCCCTGAGCTGCTAAGACCTACATTCTGCTCACTGTACCACTGAATTCAATGTAAGGGCAAGGTTATTACCTGCTGCACTCAATCAATAAATGCCATTCCCTGAAAGCACACTTAGTTAGATGAGAGAAATACTGCTGACCAAGCTCAGCACTGGTATCTTTTTAATGTTATGATTTTTTAAACTTATCTCTACTGTAGATTAGACAAGTAATTTTCATTGGTATACAGTTCTTGTTGCAGTGCTTGAAAAGGTGTTTCCTAAGTCTCCGGTATTTTCTTTTTGAAGTATGTTTACAAATGTTTTACTTTAACACTGTAGTTCTTAACTTAACCACACATACTGATATGTTGCAATTTTAAAGAGCGAATGCTTCAGATTTTAGTTGTGCAAATTTTTTGAAATATTGACAGATGAATAAGCTCTTTCTCTCTGGCCAGGGACAAAATATTAGAAATATACACCTTTTGAATGTTAAATTTTTTTAAACCTGGCACAGTCTGTAGGGTGGCTGACGAGTGGTGTTTGGGTCTCCCAACGTGGTCTAGTCTAGCCCCTCCCAAGGTACCTTTTTTTATTTTTTATCAATTATTTTATTTTATGCACATATAGGGCGAGGGATACATTCACACCACGTATACTTACTGTATATAAGTCATACATAAAGCCGAGTCTTGAAATATAAACAGTAAGAGATTTTTTTTCATCCAAATTAATACAATTTTATTTTCAAAGCAAAGGATTCAACAGTAGAAGACAATTTTCTTAAAGACCCCTTTTACTCCCTCACTCTGAACTCCTTCTGAACCTACCCATTGAAGCCTGTCTCCTACCCAACGGATGCTACTCCACTGCCCCTCTATAACACACTCAGCCTGCTCCTCCCTTCAACCCCCCCCCCCCATCTCCTCATCCTCTCATCCCTCCACCCTTCCCATTCCCCCTATCCCATCCCAAAAGGACAATTGAGGAGGATGAGACTACATGTAGGCTATAATCGTTCTCCATGCAACATTCCAGGCTTCAAGAGAAACTGTAGGAATGAAAGCAGCCACTCATGTTTGGTAAAAGTGTGCGGAGGCTTCCATCTACACGCATCTCATGTTTGGTAAAAGTGTGCGGAGGCTTCCATCTACACGCATCTCATGTTTGGTAAAAGTGTGCGGAGGCTTCCATCTACACGCATCTCATGTTTGGTAAAAGTGTGCGGAGGCTTCCATCTACACGCATCCTGTGCAGCTATTGTTTTTGCAGCTGTGTGGTCAGCAAGCCACAACCACCTCTGCAAACAAAAGGTCTAGGTATGAACAATCATTAAGTAACTAGATTTGTGGTAATAAAGGGATAATTTTACCTTTGATTAAAGAAAGTGTCTGACAGACACTGTTGTTGAAAATTCTGATTGGTTCATAACCCAAGGATTGAGTGACAGTCAAGGTTCAAGAGAAATCTGAAACAAAAAGAAATGTCCCTGTTGGGCGATCTGATGACAGCAATATTTGCAAGCTGTTCATTCACTTTAATTTTCATAGATAACAGATGACTCATTCTAACACTATTCAAATAGTCATTTTGTCTTGATCTATGAATACGGAATTCAGACTAATGTCTTTGATCAGCAGATTACGTTGTGTCACTGCAGTGTTTCCCCTATGATTTTACAGGCCTGGCGGACCACCAGGCCAACAGAATTCTTTTTGCCAAAATAATGCCAAATACATGTTCATTCGGAAATCGGTAATCATTTGCGCTTGGCAGCTTCTGTAGGGCGCTGTTCCAAAAAGTGATTCAACCTCTGTGTTGGTGCCTGGGGAACTTGATGAGATGAGAGTATACCACTGCTGTGAGATTCCCTTTCTGTCACTGTAGAGCGAGAGCACGAGCAGATGCTCTGATTCATCAGCTTGAATGAGTTTGCGTGTCCGAAGATGATTTCCTCATAATGTAACTTAAGTTATTACTAGAATCGATAGCTAACATGAAAATGGTGCTGCGTGAAAACAGAAGGACAACCCAATATTAATGTTGGTCTGCTATGTTAATGATGTGGTAATATTTTGCTAATGTAGGATTGTTAACATTACTGCACAAGGTTCATAAAACTTTTGTAAAGCTGCAAAATGATGCCAAGTGTCCCTAGTTTTTTCCTCCAATAGCAATGCTTAAGAAATAAATGACCCTAACTCCCTGGCACTTTAATTTAATGTACATTAATTTGCTCTAATATATTTTTATTGAATGTGCTAACAAAATACTTGTCACTGATGTCATTGTTATATATGCTTTTAATTAGAATGTGGCATAGGATACACACCTTATGTTTAATAAATAAATGCAGCTTATTATCATCCTCTCCTTGGGATTATTTTGTTCTGTCTTGAATATATATTTTTTGTTGATTTGTTAAAACATTAAATATCTTGTCAGTTGAATACAGGTCAAAAATGATTAGAAAATTATTGCTTTCTGTTTTTATTTACATTTTATACACTTATAGACTGCTGGCTTTATTTCTAAGGCCTGGAAGAAAAGGCAAGTACAGCTCTTACTTTTGTTGAAAATAATGGTGTCTTACAAGCCCATGTGGGCTGGGCATTTTTGTGATGCATGACATCAAATGAAAAATAAAAATCAATCAATCATATTTCCCCAATTGCCCACATGGTGTCGCAATAATGGAGGCCTGTCACCTACGTCACAATTTGGCCAGACACGCCCACTTTTAACGCAAACCGCCTTACTGGAAGACCAAATGCCGGTGTTCCATAACGTTATGCAAACCAAACTAATAGGCTATCACATTTAATCGGGAGGTTGCTTAATTTCCCTTGATTGCCATCATCGGAATTTGCTTTGCGCAATGCTTACAGGTAGTTCAGCAATATACAAAATATACAGTGCACAACATAACGAAACAATTTCTCAGTTTGGCGGTGTACAGAGACCGCGGCACTGCATGTATGGAGGAAATTCGTGGATGTGGAGTTTGTGCGTAGGACTGCTTGGTGACACTGGACATCTCGGGACAGAGGGGGCCATTTTTAATCATGGCTGTATTGCACTTTCATTCACTTGATTGATGTAATGATTCTGTTGGATATCTTTGTTTGATATGTTTGTTTATGTGTTGTGGGTCTGCTCTGTCTATGTCTTTTTTGTTGTTGCTGGGGCTACAACTGAAGTTCCCTGCCGGGAAATAAAAGTTATTATATTCTATTCTAATAATACCAACATAAACAAATATTATAAGGAGTATCGCGGGGGTGTACGTACGAAGTAAGATTAATTATAGTAAACCCCGGAACCCTCCCAAATCTGGAACATGCATGGGCTGAAGTAGAAAGAGCTGTTCTGGGTTTTTTTGAGTTATCCAGCTAGTACTAACTCAGTAATCCTGCTTTGTAGTATACCACCTTGGTAAGTAAAGTGCTTGTGCAGTTAATATGGGAGCAAAGTGATACGTTACATGTTAGGTAGGCTACAGTAGCCTACTTCAGCAATAAAACATTTTAGCTCGATGGATAGAATATAATAACTTTTTTTCCCGATAGGGAACTTCAGTTGTAGACACCATAAAAGGCAAATCAGTTCAACACATAAAGTACATTTACCGTTACTTTCATTATTACTTTCAATATCATTCATTATTCATTATTGCTTAATATCGTAACGTTACATTTTATTTTCGCCCTCTTCTGGATTCTCATATTGCTCGCACCCTGCCTGGCCAGCACAGGTAGCTAATGTTTACAGTTTATCCAATCTATTTGTGAGACATCGTACAACGTAGCACCCCTAGCAATGTAATAATAGTTCAAATGAACACTGTTTTGATGTTCACAATATGCTTGACGTATCGTATTAGGTTAACATTAATGTTTCGCAGGCGTAGCAGTCATTCACACAAATGATATAGCTACTAACGTTAGCTAAACCAAGCGATTAATTCACTTTTAACTTTCTAACATTAAGATAATGCACATAGATGTACATTAGGCCAGCTAGTTATGTATATATTAACTGGCTAACTTTATAATTTGTTCATAAAACGTAATTTACCATTAATGATCCGAGCCTATGCTGTCTAAACCCTGCTCACCCTTTCAACCACCAGTCTCTTCTTTCGGTCGTAAAATTGAGTTCGTTCACCCTGCCTGGTGGTTTAGCTACTATGGTGAGTCCTCAAATTATCATGTAAAAGGACATTTTCGCCTTTTCCCAGTTTTATTCGCACATCAGTACGCAGTGCAGAAGTTCGTCATTGTAGGACAGCAATCATAGTAGCGTTAGCATGAAACTCGTTTCATGGAGTAGCGAACACTACGAGTTCAGTGGTAACGTTAAGCGTCTCTGTTAGGGATGGACCTCCAACATGGCGGCGCGTCCCTGTAACCATTGGTAACGACAGTTCTAGTTCTATGTGACAGGCCTCCATTAAAGGTCAAATTCTCTGCCTTTTCAAATGCCATATCTCCCACTCCCTTTGTCCAACTCATGCAAATTGACTTTGTTCACATAATCTGTGGGCTATGCCTTTCAATTTAAAATGCGCCATAATGTTTTTTTTCCTAAGGCCTATTTGTTTCTGGACCGATTTGAACTGTATCAGAATGTGTTCAGAATTTGTAACAATAAACCAATTTGTTGGGATAAAAAGTAGCAGCTATGAACAAATTAACTTGAGATTGGGCGTGGCCTCAAACAATAATGGCCGTATCTCAGTCATTTGTTATCAAATCTTCAAATCTGGAATACTTATTTCCGACACTAAACAAAAGCAGATTGCAAAATATGACATGAATTGGTCAATAAGAGGTGCTACAAATGCCAGAAAACCCAGTAACGGACTTTAACATCTATAAATTATGCTGGAACAGTATGGAATACATGGTTGGTAAAATGGCTGTAAGTCATCAAGGGTCTGATGTATCAAATGAGCCTCAAACCATCACTCTGCTGCCAGATATGCAGTAGATATGGATGGATAACTTTAAGGGTTGTTTCTCCTGACTCATTTTCCTATTGAACTCTATGGAAAAATAAATAATAAAACGGTCATATTAAACCATGCTAGTCAAACTAACATTTTGGAAAAATTTGAGGAAAATCGCTCAAACCCATGCAAACAGAGGCTATTTTGAAGAACACGGGCCTTTTGGACTCACATTTTCGAATCCACCCTTTATTGGTGCTCAATACATACTTTAATAGCCATAAATAACATGGTCATAAGCTTATTGCTGATTTCTTGTCCATTACTTTAAACAAAGCTATTAAAACAGAATAAATTGAAGAAAACAATAAAGAAACAAAATGTGCTGAACAGGCCCAGGTTTTTTCTGTATAGCAGGTTTCTGTGGCATTTGGTATTATCACTGCCATTGCACCGCATCTTAATCTAGATCAGGGGGACCTTCTTGGAAGTTTGGGTAAATTTCCCTGCAATGAAGGGCTGTGGAGTGCTGATGCCATCTGGGAGGCAGCCAAACACATCAAGGCATCAACCTGGTGGACGGTACTCTGTAAGTGTGAAGCCATGTTTCCTGTTGCTTCAATTATTCTCCAGATCCATCCAAAATCAGCTGCATCACAACAAAACTGGTCCCTTTTCATGGAACATACAGCAGAATGTGCAACAGGCTGACAAATGAAAGATGGTCCAGATTCTCCAGAGTCTCTTTTTGAAGATGAAGCTAGCTGTAGTTGAGACATAATTAGCCTAGGTCAAGCAAGTCAAGTTAAAACTTTTGTTTAACCTTATTTTAATAAAAGGATGAAGTTATTCCTAAGTGGACATCTTTTTACTAAATAAGGCCTATCTAATTTGCTGTCTTAGAAATTACTATAATATATTTTAGCATTTTATATTTCTTTATTTAATATGCTTTTTTGTTAAACAATTTTTAAAGTTTTTTTTAAACATACAAATAAATAAAAAAGCGAACCTGAAGGAGGACTGCCGAAACACGTTGTTCATCTCTTTCTTGTTTGTTTATACTTCCGATTGTATTTTGATAAATTAAAAGAATATATTTATAATAAGGTTGTTCCTGTGTCGAGTCAATTCTAATCCCTTTCTGATATTCACCCTGGCTACACAGCATGTGTAGCCTACGCTATGACTGTAGTGGTTGGCGGCTGTTTGTTTTCTTTTCTTTTGCGGCTCTCGTCCTGCTTTCACGATTGTGAATCAATCCGATTTTTTTCATGGTCCGTTTCGTGGTTTGCCAGCCTCATTATTGTTTCCACCTGTGCTTCTACCTGCAGGGTATTTAAGTTCCTTGCTTCCGCTTCTCTGGTGCTTGTTTGTCTTACGACATTGCATTCGAGCCAGGTATAGCCAGGTACTAGCAACCTCCTGATATTAAACTTTGTTTATGTTCAGGGCGGACTTGCTATAGCTACTTAATCGGGTATAGGATTGTTTTCCGCCTGGTAGCGTTTGTATCTATTTTGTACTTTGCTGTTCTCTCTGAGACTGTTTTTCTTTGTACTTTCGTTTTGGTTTGACACTACCGGCTTTTAGCTACGGTAGTCTAGAGGGGTTTTTTGTTTTACTAGGTTTCCCGTTTGTAGCTCATTACGTGAGCTCGGGAGATTTAGTTGGTATTCTACTAGTTTTCTAGTTCGCCCGGTGTTGTGGGTTGATCTTTGTTTTGGCTGTTAGCCTTAAAGAATTAGTTTCTGTCTTTTCTTTCTTCTCTTATTATTATTTTCTCTCCCTAACTATTTGTCCTCACGGTTGTGAGTTGACTTGTTCAGATCCCCCCCAACCTTTGCGTTTGAATTTCCGAATTATCAAGAAACCCTCTTACAATGACGTACGGGTGTGGGGGTGTGTGTGCAGGGAGCTCACGCAAATGACAAAATAACGTAAACTGATTTTGAACATTAGAAAACCAATGTTTCCCATAGCCTACAATACATCAGACCTACAGAGTTTGCCGCCACGTCAAAAAATATAAAATGGAAACGTCATTGTTTGAAAACTAATTTACTATCATTTTAAAGTCAATAGGAAATGAGTTTGCATAAGCTCTCTATGTGATCCGTCTTCGGAAATGATCAACAGATTTGTGGAGTGTGTGGACTTCCCTCAGTAGCAACTCCCAAGTGTAAACTACAGTGTTTTGATTGGCGGTAGACTAATTTCACAACATAGGTTGCTTGGAAAGCGAATAACTAACCTAAATTAGCTAAATGATAATTTTAATCTTCGCCATCTCGACTTCAGCTAATAAGAGGAGCTTGCCTCCAAAAAATGGTCAGGTAACTTTAAAGATCTCATATTTCTTCCATGTAGCTAAATGTATAAGCTAAGCCTAAATGAGATGGGGGAATGGTGACAGTGGAAGCTGTTCTGATAATGCAGAAACCAACGCAAACGTTACGGTGCAGTTTATGAAACATGTCTAGGAGCGTAACTAACTCATAAGTAAAGTTTGCGATCTTCGTTAGATAATGAAACTCCATTTCAATTTACAGAATTATACAATTCTGTTGTATGGACGCCACTTGTGCAGGCAGTGAAGAGAGGCAGGGCAGAAAGGAGTATTATTGAGGTGCCTCGTCTGTACACTGTAGCGGTTGTGTGTGTCAGTGCTGTAAATCCAGACGAACACCGCCCCCCCCCTTAGCACCAGGGAGAGAAAAGTTTCTAGCGCCGTCACTGCTAACGATTTATGAAAAAAATTGTTAACAGTATAAATTCCCTGTTTACCTAAAAAATTTCAAAAATATCGAAATTCTTCAAAAAGCTAAGTTTTTCCGGAACTTTACTACCCTACGTACGGGTGTGTTTGAAATATCCATTACAGAACATTCTGAATGATTGTGTAACAATAGGGGCTAATTAACTGGCCCATTCTAGCTAACGTTCAAAATATACAAAGGAGAATTTGTGGGTACATACATGATGAACAGTAAGAAATACACTTTTAATCATGAAGCAAATCATGTTACAGAATACAAGAGTAACTAGTATATCAATCAAACAAGCAATCTATTATAACAAACAGGGAATAACAAAGCAAACTAGATTAACAATTCCTAAAGAAATTGTTGGTGTGGTTGCTTCGCAATCAATTGCTGGAAATGGTTTAGAAATATGGTAATATGGTATAGTGTGAGGTGGTAAATAAAATGTGGAAATGGTATGCAGTGGTAATGCAGTAAAAAGGGATCTAAAGTGAAAGTGTTAAAATAAGGTCATGTATTTTGTGGTAAGTAGTCTAAAGCAGGGGTTCTCAAACTTTTTGTTTTGCGGACCACTTTTTATTATCAAGGATTTTCGCGGACCACCTCTTATGCAAACCGCAAAAATAAGTACATATATTGTTACGAACCCACGGCTGTAAAGTCTAAGGTGATTGCACCCCCCAAACCAAACTAATAGGCTCCCCCCCCAAACCAAACTAATAGGCGATTACATTTAATCTGGAGGTTGCTTAATTTCCCTTTATTGCCATCATCGGAATTTGCTTTGCGCAATGCTTACAGGTAGCTCATCAATATACAAAATATACAGTGCACAACATAACAAAACAATTTTGGCGGTGTACAGAGACCGCGGCACTGCATGTATGGAGGAAATTCGTGGATGTGGAGTTTGTGCGTTGGACTGCTTGGTGACTCGGGACAGCGGGGGCTATTTTTAATCATGACTGTATTGCACTTTCATTCACTTTATTGATGTAATGATTCTGTTGGATGTCTTTATTTGATATGTTTGTTTGTGGGTCCCACTTTCTATGTCTTTTTTGTTGTTGCTGGGGCTACAACTGAAGTTGTAATAAAAGTTATTATATTATATTCTAATAATACCAACATAAACAAATATTATAAGGAGTATTGGGGGGGGGGGGGTATACCTACGAAGTAAGATTAATTACAGAGTAAACCCCGGAACCCTCCCAAATCTGGAACGTGCATGGACTGAAGTAAAAAGAGCTGTTCTGGGTTTTATTGAGTTATCCAGCTAGTACTAACTCAGTAATCCTGCTTCGTAGTATACCACCTTGGTAAGTAAAGTGCTTGTGCAGTTAATATGGGAGCAACGTGATACGTTACGTGTTAAAGTATTAACGGTAGGCTACAGTAGCCTACTTCAGCAATACAATATTTTAGCTCGATGGATAGAATATAATAACTTTTTTTCCCGATAGGGAACTTCAGTTGTAGACACCATAAAAGGCAAATCAGTTCAACACATAAAGTACATTTACCGTTACTTTCATTATTACTTTCAAATACATTGTTATTTGGTGCTTAATATCGTAACGTTACATTTTCTTTTTGGATTCTCATATTGCTCGCACCCTGCCCTGGCCAGCACAGGTAGCTAATGTTTACAGTTTATCCAATCTATTTGTGAGACATCGTACAACGTAGCACCCCTAGCAATGTAATAATAGTTCAAATGAACACTGTTTTGATGTTCACAATATGCTTGACGTATCGCATTAGGTTAACGTTAATGTTTCGCAGGCGTAGCAGTCGATCACACAAATGATATAGCTACTAACGTTAGCTAAACCAAGCGATTAATTCACTTTTAACTTTCTAACATTAAGATAATGCACATAAATGTACATTAGGCCAGCTAGTTATGTATATATTAACTGGCTAACTTTATAATTTGTTCATAAAACGTAATTTACCATTAATGATCCGAGCCTATGCTGTCTAAATCCAGCTCACTCCTGCTTTCAACCACCAGTCTCTTCTTTCGGTCGTAAAATGTAGTTCGTTCACCCTGCCTGGTAGTTTAGCTACTATGGTGAGTACTCAGATTATCATGTAAAAGGACATTTTCGCCTTTCCCCAGTTTTATTCGCACATCAGTACGCAGTGCAGAAGTTAGTCATTGTAGGACAGCAATAGTAGCGTTAGCATGAAACTCGTTTCATGGAGTAGCGAACACTACGAGTTCAGTGGTAACGTCAAGCGTCTCTGTTAGGGTTGGACCTCCAAACTGACGGCGCGTCCCTGTAACCATTGGTAACGACAGTTCTAGTTCGATGTGACAGACCTCTATTGCAAGATAGTGAGTAAACACATTCACGTTCATTCATTTTTTTTTCTACGGACCACCTGCAGTACCCTCGCGGACCACCAGTGGTCCGCGGACCACAGTTTGAGAACCGCTGGTCTAAAGAACCTGGAAGTGATACAAAGAAGTAATGAATTGTCAAGCACACAAAGATAATGTCAAAGCATCATTGTTGGTTCATAACCAAACGGCAACAACTCGCCGCCATCTTTGAAGCTTTTTTCCCCAGTGGCTAAAGAGTGAACTGCAATGCCTGGTTGCAAAAATAACTTGAAACCCCGCCCACCCCATTGTAAGTCAATGGAGAAAGCCAAAAAAGTGGCCAATGTTCTCTGTGGAAGTACAAAGTTAAAACATTTTTTACACAAGAAATTACTTGGGTTAATTCCAGTGGATGCAATGTGGCTACACGTATTACCGTATAACATATACAGAAACGACCCATCGTGGCTGCCCAGCACTAAAACAGAGTCGTGGGCTGTTTGAATCAGAGCCCTATTTACTGTGTACTCGCATACTGCTTCCTGTAGTCTACTGCAGTATGCAAAAAAATATCCTCCATATAATCCTGGACATAAGTAGGCTATATCATCTGGGGATATTAACCCCTTTGCGCAGATGCCAAGTGGCCATGGCGCCGGTGGCAAGATGAGACATTCGTTGCTCCTGCAGCCAAACTATGAGTGGAAGCCACAAACTCCATGTTTTATCTTTATTGGTACATGATTCTTGACAAAAGCTGAATACGGAGTTTCTAAGTGTCACGATTTTCCCATAGCAAGTCCATTGCGCACATGGCAAATTTGGTCAATTCTCACCTATTTAGGGGGTGCTCTGTTTAAGGTTTTATAACTCCAGGTGTCAGCATCACAGAAACTTGTTAAGTGTCTAAAATGAAATTTACAACATTTTCATAATTTAAGTCAAAATAAAGTGCCACAAATGCAAAAAAATGAAAAATGCAAATTCGGCGCAAAATGCAAATTTTCTTTAGTTTACAACACAAATACTGAGCTACATAAGTGAAACAGGTAAGTCTATCAATTTACTGGATCATAAACTCCATGTCCACAAGTGTGCAAATTCTGAGGATGATATGCAGACCTACTAAAGATCTATGCTGCAAAATATAGGCAGTGTACAGGTGCAGCTCAAAAAATTAGAATATCGTGAAAAAGTTCAATATTTTTTGTCACTCATTTCAGAAAGTGAAACTCATATATTATATAGATTCATTACACATAGAGTGAAATATTTCAAGCCTTTATTTCTTGTAATTTTGATGATTATGGCTTACAGCTAATGAAACCCAAAATTCAGTGTCAGAAAATTAGAATATTTTGCTTTAACATATTTTTTTTTTTTTTTGAACAATTAGTTTATTTTGTACTTTTTTACACATGGGTTATACATCTTTATAGGTTGAGGAAAAAAGAACAGTTCGGTAAGCAAACATAGAGTTATGTAGATCATGGCATCAAAGACATCCATATAAAGAGGAGTATCCAGGGAAAACAAAATAATAGAAGTAATGGGTAGAAGAATTAAGTACAATACATGAATGGGTCACAAATTTCTCAATACAATTATACAATTTGGCCTGGTTTACAATTCAAACCACACGGCACCTTATCACCCTAGTAATTTAAAATATGCAATTACAGGAGCCCAATGTTTTATAAACATGTCTGTCTTTAAATGGAGTTTGGCTGTTATTTTTTCCATAGAGTACACTTTTATTAGTCTGTCCTTCCATTGTTGTATCGTGGGTGGCAGTGGTTTAAGCCAAGAGACAGATATAGTTTTTTTTGCCACCAATAAAAAAATGTGCAACAAATAGACCACACTCTTTTCCACAGCTCCATCCGGGATTGCTCCTATAATATAGTTTAATGGGTCCAGCGGTAAGTCGATGTTCAAAATGGCATGTATTTCTTTATGAATCCCTTCCCAGTATGTCTTCAGTTTCGGACAATCCCAAAATATGTGTGTATAATCTCCGACCTGATTGCATTCCCTCCAACACAAGTTTGTTTTAGTCTTATCATATTTTGATATGATAAAAGGTGTTTTGAAATATCTAATTTTTATTTTCCAATTAAATTCTTTCCATAGTGGGCTACTAGTTACCTTATGTCCCCGTTCACACACTTCCTCCCATTTTTCATCATCAATAATAACATTCATCTCCAGCTCCCATTTTTCTTTTATTTCCAGAGTGTTACCTGACGTATATTTTTGTAAGCATTTATATATTTTTGAAACTATTTTTGTATTCTGCTTTTCTTCCATTATCTTAATTAAATAAGATTCTATAGTAGTGGGCGGTTGTCTAAGGGTATTCCATTCCTTATGCGACATTAAATAGCTCCTCAGTTGTAAGTATCTGTAAAAATCTTTTGAACATAAATCAAATTTATCTTGTAGTTGTTTAAACGATTTTAAAATTTGTCCATCAAACATTTGGTTTATTGTCACAAGCCCTTTCTCCGCCCACACCCTAAATCCAGTGTCTAATTTTCCTGGCAGGAAATCCACATTTTTCGCAATCTTCATTACCCTTGATATTGTTAAAGGTGCTCCCATTCTCTTTCTCACCAACGACCAAACTTTTTGGGTACAGTTTATCCATTCATTCTTTATCTTAAGTTTTTTCCACCTTTTTTGCTCCAAAAAAGGCAATGTGTCAAGAGGCACAGATTGACATGAGTTTTTTTCCAATTCCAACCAATTTGTCTCCTCATTCTGCTTTAACCACTCCACCATTCCACGAAGTTGTGCTGACCAGTAATATAATTTTAAATTAGGGAGATTCAGGCCTCCTTGGCTTTTTGGGTAAAATAACACTTTCAGTTTAATCCTAGGTTTCTTTTTTTGCCATATGAAGGTGGACATCAACTTATCTAGCATTTTAAAAATTGAAACCGGTATCCAAATGGGTAGCGACTGAAAAACATATAATAACCTGGGGAGTATATTCATCCTAACTGTTTCAATTCTACCAAACAATGAGAGTGGAAGAATCTCCCATCTCGCCAGATCTGATTTTATTTCAGTGATTATTTTACCATGATTTGCTTCGTACAACTGTGATGTGTCTGAGGTGATTACAATGCCTAAATACTTAAATCCTCGTGGAGACCAGTTAAATGAAACCACCCCATCCAACGCAGATGGCCGCTCACCCACTAACATCATAGCCTCCGATTTAAGTTCATTAATTTTATAACCTGACACTGTCCCAAAGTCTTTCAGGCATGTCAAAAGTGTTGGGACAGATGTTCCAGGGTTACTAATGTACAGAATAACATCGTCTGCATACAATGATATTTTATGTGATCTTCCCCCAATTAATATTCCAGATATTCTCGGGTTTTCCCTTATCATTTCTGCCAACGGTTCTATACTAATCGCAAATAACAGTGGGGATAGGGGGCACCCTTGTCTTGTCCCTCTTTTTAATTTAAATTGTTCAGATGTATACCCATTTACTCGAACCCTTGACAGTGGTCCAGAATACAATACTTTAACCCAGTTGATAAAATCTGGATGAAATCCCATTTTTTCAAGAGTGTGTTCCAAATATAGCCAATCTATTCTATCAAAGGCTTTCTCAGCATCTAGGCTGAGAAGCATTGAGGGGGTTTTATTTTCTCGGGCTGCTGAAATTATATTCAAGGTTCGTCTAATATTATTTATTCCTTGTCTTCCAGGTATGAAACCTGTCTGGTCCGGATTAATTATTTTATGAATACATGTTTGGATTCTTTTGGCCATTATTGTGCTTAGTATCTTCACATCATTGCAGAGCAAACTTATAGGTCTGTAAGAGGCACACTTTGAAGGGTCTTTCCTCTCCTTGGGAATCACCGAAATTATTGCTTCTGACCATGTTTTTGGGGGGTCTTTCTCCTTGAGGGCATAGTTAAATACTCTTTGCAATATGGGTGTGATCTCTTTCCTAAAACATTTGTAAAACTCTCCTGGGTACCCGTCTATCCCTGGCGATTTATTATTTTTCAAATTCTTTATAACTTCTTCAATTTCCTCCTTTGTTATTGGCATTATCATTGCCTGTGACTCTTTTTCAGTTAATTTCGTTAACTTAATACTTCCAAGTAATGAACTAATTTCTTCTTCTTTATTCTCTCTCATTGGTGAGTCATAGAGTGTCTTGTAGTAAATCGAAAAGGCATCTGCTATATCTTTAGGGTGAGATACTATTTTATTAGATGTTGGACTGGTAATTTTCGGAACTACCCGGCTTGCTTGTGCTTTACGCAACTGAAATGCCAGTAGCCGACTGGCCCTGTTTCCTGATTCGTAGTACTTCTGATTAGAGAAGCGCAGAGCGCCCTCAGCTTTGTATGTCAATAGATCATTTAAATCTTCTCTGCACTGGATAAGGGATTTGAGGGTGGTCCCATTATTCGTCTCTTTATGCTCTCGTTCCAATTTCTTTATGCAGTTTTCTAAGTCTACTTGTTTCCCTTCACGTATTTTTTTCTCTCTAGAGGAGAGTGATATTATTTTCCCCCGAAGCACCGCTTTTGCCGCTTCCCATAAGGTAGATACTGAGACTTCTCCATTATCATTTTGTTCCAAATAATTACTTCAATCCTCTCTTATGTTTTGCACTATGTCTGGATCATTTAATAGAGAAACGTTCAACCTCCAGTGTTTGAAGTGCTTTTCTGTTTCCAAATTTATTGACATTACGACTGGTCCATGGTCTGAGATGGTTATGGGTTCAATATGACAATCAGTGACTTTATATGCATCTTTCTTTGAAATACAAAAAAAGTCAATTCGGGAGTAGCTTTTATGCACTTTTGAAAAAAAATGTAAAGTCTTTCTCCTGAGGATGTTTTAAGCGCCATATATCTGTGAGCCCAAGCTCCTCTATCATATTACAAAGTGCTTTGGCTTTTTGTGTTTGGGGTCCATGTTCAAATGGGCGTTTATCTCTTTTTTTATTCATGACACAATTGAAGTCCCCTCCCACTATAATTACTCCCTTAGCATTTTCAGCTAATGCTGTTGCAATTTCTTTAAAAAAACCTGGATCTTCTTCATTTGGGGCATATAAATTCAAAATAGTTATATTCATATCCCCAATTGTACCCACAACCATAATATAGCGTCCTTTTTTGTCCTCAAGTACTTGCTCCGGAACTAAACTTACTAATCTATGACATAAAATGGCTACTCCTCTTTTTTTCCCATTTTCACATGATGCACTGAAAACTTGTCCCACCCATTCCCTTTTCAATTTTTTGTGTTCTTTATCATTCAAATGTGTCTCCTGGAGCAATGCTACAGAGCATTTAAGTCTCTTTAACTGACTATATATTTTCTTCCTCTTTATAGGATGATTAATTCCGTTTAAATTATAACTAATACAATTCAAAGTATTCATATTTTGATGTCCTTACTTTAACTTGACTATGCTGTCAAGTATGCAGTATATCATATTCTTAGATTTATGCCATACCTCATATTTTTGCCATATGCAATTTGAAATTAGAATATATTTCCACTTCGTAAACATGCTTACCGAAAAACACTGAACATTAAGAACAAACATGTGATAACGCATTATTAAACATTGCATTAAACAATGATGAACTTCCAATTGTCCGGTGGCTTGCCACACCCAGTTTAAATTGGGCGGAGAGCTCCAGCTCTCCCGGAGAAACGCACAAAGTGCAATTGCAACGGTCCACCAGAATGCTCCTAGTTGGAGTTGCCGTCGCTTTATTTGCAATACTCTCATCCGAGTATGCGACCTTCATGGGCATTCCCTTTCCCACCCATCAGACCCAAAAATAAATCTAAAATCAGCAAAATTACACATTATAGCCATTGCCAATCCGTATTCTCAGCACGTTAATGTCCGACAGTCTCTTTCAACACAATTGTCCAAGCAGTAGCAGGCTACTTTACGCTTCCAATTTTCGAGGGTTGTAACCTTACTCACGTCCCTTCAATTGTACTGCTCCACTGTCTCCTCGAGAATGGCTCGAACATCTGCGGGATTCAATCCCTGGTTTCTCTTTTGCCTCCTCTGGGTTGTCCACTTGTCTTGTTCCAGCTCTCTCTCCAGTATCTCCCGATCGTCAATTTCCGCGTCAATTCCCAGCTTTTCCAGCGTTGATTGAGCCTCCAGTAACGAGGGAAACGTTCTCACCCCCGTGTCCAAGAAAAGTTTAAGTTGAGCAGGGTATGGTGAGTGGGCTTTGATATTTTTCTCCCTCAGTTTCTTTATCACCGCTCGCACTCGCTTCCTTTTTGATTGCAAGTCGGGCGAATAGTCCTGATCAAAGTACACCTTCTGTCCCTGAAATTGAATGTCCCGTTGTTTCCAAGCCTGCTGCAGCACCACTTGTTTAACACTGAAGTCCAGAAAACGTACTATTATGGATCTCGGAGGTGCTGTCACCTCCTTCGGTTTTGGTGCGAGCGCCCGGTGTGCTCTTTCCAGCTTTATATCGGTATTCTCCATCAACTCTAGGGATGTATGGAAAAAATCAGTTATAAACGACAACATGTCGCCCTTCTCTGCTCCCTCTTTAATCCCATATAACCGAATGTTGTTGCGCCGTAGCCTGTTTTCCATATCGTCACATTTAGCAGCTAGGCTAGCATCTCTTTTCAGCAAATAACCGACGACCCTATCCTGGCGTATGTTTCTATCTTCTGCGGCACTAACTCTAGTCTCCGCCGCGGTTATCCTCGTCCAGTTTCTCAATTTGCTGCTTTAACTCACCCACGGATGATTCTAACCTGTTAAGCGATAGTTTAGTGTCACGGAAGGATTCACTGTTTTCTTGTCGGAGTTTCCTTAACTCCGTTAGCACCTCCGATTCACCGCTTGAGTCAGTGTTAGGCATAAATGGCGTCGTTTCTGCTAATGTTAGCTGCTTCTGGCCTACTTTAATTTCGTCGTGTTTTCCTATTTTTGCGTCTCTTCTATTCGATTTCTGATTTACACTCATTGTAATAGGGAGTTTACTATGCAATCTAGTGTTAAATTGTCGGACAAGTATCTATTTTAGGCTATTTTAATTACGGGTCTGGTGGAGCCGGGTATTCGAGCGTCTGTTCAGGCCATGTCGTAACCGGAAGTCCGCTTTAACATATTTTTAAAGTATCATATTTAATATTTGGTCGCATATCCTTTGCATGCTGTTACTTCCTGAAGTCTGTGACCAATCAACATCAAAAGACTCTCGATATCGTATTTTCAGGTACTGTTACAAGCGATACTATAACCTCTCTGCATTTGAACTGATCTCTATGGGAATTGGGGGGTGAGACTAGATTCAGCTGTAAATTACACTGGTACAGTATGGAACACATGGCTGGCTAAATGGCTGTAAGTCATCAAGGGTCTGAGCTATCGAACGAGCCCCAAACCATCACTCTGTTGCCAGATATGGAGTAGATGTGGATGGAGCACTGCAAGGGTTATTTCTCCTGACTCATTTTCCTATAGAACTCTATGGGGAAAAAAAGTCAGGAGAAACAACCCTTAAAGGGATCCATCCACATCTACTCCATATCTGGCCGCAGAGTGATGGTTTGGGGCTCGTTTGATACCTTAGACCCTTGATGACGTACAGCCATTTCGCCAGTCATGTGTTCCATACTGTACCAGCGTAATTTACAGCTGAATCTAGTCTTACCCCCCAATTCCCATTGAGATCAGTTCAAATGCAGAGAGGTTATAGTATCGCTTGTAACAGTGATACAATGTTAAATTTTCCTTGGAGTGAGTATGAATGTGTATATGCTTTATAATGGACAAAATTGTATGAATTTTATGATAATAATTCATTGGACAGTGACACGGGTCGAGCCGCCAGTTGCCCATCTCTAATCAAGAATAACCCCTAGAATAGCCCTAGGTTAAGCAGAGATTAACCACTTTTAAATAATAATTATTCAGATTAGATAGGATTCAAGGGGATGTTCTGTAAGAGCCTGGGAGCAGGGCACATTGGTTTGAGCTATTTGTGTTTGATTTATTTATTTTAGTTTCATGCACTTTAAACATTTTATTTAAGTTAGTGATTCTTTGCTGAGTGACTATTGTATTGTTTGATTTTATATGCCCCAATACGGGCCTCCACTGTTTGACACTAACCCAGCTCAGCCTATGTCTGATGACTTTAGCTCTAACTATACTAGTCCTGTTTCTGTATTTAATCCTGCTGAGTTCAAAGCCAGAAAGGGCTTAGGTTTAATTCATTGGAACATCAGAAGTCTACTTACCCGCCAGAAACCTGACCATGTGAATTTACTATTGTCCCACACTGATCCAGATATTTTAGTTCTTTCTGAAACCTGGCTGAAAAGCAGTGTTTCTGATTCTGAGATTGCTATAGACAATTATACTGTTCTTAGGATGGACAGAGCTGGTAGAGGGGGAGGAGTGGCAATTTATGTCAAATCTTGTTTTTCTGTCTCTGTCTTGTGTGCTGTCTCCATACCTAAATGTTTTGAGTTCCTCGCTGTGATGGTAACTCTTGGTAAGCATAATTCTATCACAGTCATAGGGATTTACTGTCCTCCCTCTGCCAATGCCAGTTCCATTGGTCATCTCGCTGAGCTTATGTCTAATTACAAAGACTCTGAAATAATTGCGCTTGGTGACCTGAATGTTGATTGGTTAACTGCCTCTTCTGATTACCTAAAAGAGGTTCCTCTAGTCTCAATCTCTCTCAATTAATTAAGGACCCCACTAGACCTAATCTGATGAACCCATCAAAATCCAGTGTGATTGACTTGATCTTCTCTAATAAATGTGACAAAATCTCCTCCTCTGGAGTTTTTGACCTAGGTATTAGCGATCACTGCCCCATCGCCTGTATCAGGAATTGTCACATAAAGAGAACCTCATCTCGGATTATCACGAGGAGAAATTTGAGAAATTTCAACGAGCAGGCTTTCCTTTATGATCTATTTAATAGCGACATTCAAGGCACTTCTGATATTTCTGATGCTGAACAATCCTTAGAATTCTTCACAAAAACTTTCCTTTCAGTTATTGATAAACATGCTCCATTCAAAAAGCTCAGAGTTAAAAACAGATCTAGTCCTTGGTTTTCCTCTGACTTGTCAGCTCTATTCTTAGAACGTAACAAAGCCTGGTCCCTTGCCAAATGTACTAACGATCCATCCAACTGGGCTACTTTTAGAAAAGTTTGCAATAAATGCTCTGCCCTTGTCCGGAAGGCTAAGACTGACTACTATGTTAATTTGGTTGCTAGCTCCTCTTCTGATCCGAAAAAATTCTGGAAAGCTGTGAAAGGTAATTCTAATCCTGCTGCCTCTATTCCTACGCAGGCCATGTTCGGGGATTGTTTATTACGTGTCCCAAGTGAGATTTGCACTGCTTTTAATAGTCATTTTGCTTCTGCTGGTCACCTTTTTGAACCCAAAACCAAAGCCTGCCATCCTTCCCCGGCTGAATTTACTGAGCCTCTTGTTAATTTTAATACTATAGGCCCAAATATCTCAAAACTTGAGCTTGACCCTGTTTCTCCAAACATAGTCTTGGAATCTCTCCTTGCAAGTGACCCCAAAAAACCTATCGGAGAAGATAGACTAGATCCTTTTTTTCTTCGTCTCTCTGCTCCTCTGATCGCTGAGCAGATAGCTCATATTTTTAATCTCTCTCTACTATCAGGAGTTATCCCCGCAGCCTGGAAAACGGCTCATGTCGTCCCCCTGCATAAAGGCGGTGATAGATGTGACCCAAATAATTATAGACCGATCTCAAAATTGTCTGTGCTGGCTAAAATTTTTGAATCCTTAGTTAACCAACAGCTCAAGGATTTCCTTGCAGCTAACTCTGTTTTAAATCCGTTTCAGTCGGGGTTCAGGTCTCAGCATAGTACTATGTCTGCTGTCACCTTGGTTTTAAATGATATTGTCAATGCCTTGGATGAAAAAAAACACTGTGCAGCCATCTTTGTGGATCTCTCCAAGGCATTCGACACTGTGGACCACCCCCTGCTTTTAGATATTTTAGCTTTGATTGGTTTTAACCCTGGTGCCTTGTCCTGGGTCCAGAATTATCTGTTTGAGTGGCAGCAGTCTGTGATCCTGGGTTCAGATAAGTCTGATTATATGCCGATTACTAAGGGTGTCCCTCAAGGATCAATTTTGGGCCCCATTCTCTTTACAATTTATATTACCGTAAATTCCGGACTATTGAGCGCACCTGAATAAAAGCCGCACCAACGAAATTTAGAAGAAAAAAAAAATTTGTACATATATAGGCCGCACTTGTCTATAAGCCGCAGGTGTCCACGTTGTAACATGAGATATTTACGTACACAGAAAGATGATACACAGTAGGGATGTGCGCGTTTAGTCGACTAGACGATTCAATGTTGCTACCCTCGCTAGTCGGCACCAGAAATACTAGTCGGTTAAACTTATTATTTTATTAATGTACACATTTAAATGACATATTGACATAATTTGCACTGAAATGTCATGTTTTCCTGGTTAAATGTTGCTTTATAAAAAAAACGAGCATCCGTTACTATGTTAACAACGCAGGATTAAAAAAAAAAAAAAAAAACTTTTAAACGAAGGAAAAAAACAAAACGGATTAGCCTGTTCGCCCTGCAAGTTAAACCAGCGAGGTGGAAAAAGTAAGTAGCCCTATCGCGTTGTTGAATAGCCCAATAAAACGAATCTAATGTCGATCAGTAGGCCTACGTAATTGTTATTTTTTTGTGGGCCTATTATTGGTAGTTTTTCTGATGACCGATTATTATTTTTTACTGTATTTGCTATGCGATCGCGATCGCGTTCACCCAATGCAAATACCGTTGTAATAATTAGGCACGTTTCCTAAAAATGTTTTGCAGCAGCTCTATTTCCTTCTTCGACAGCCAGATCGATTGCCTTTAACTTAAAAGCTGCATCATATGCATTTCTTCGTGTGTTTTCCATGATGAGGGTGTGTGCATGATGCGCAAAACGGCTGTTCAAAACACAATCAAACTAGCGTCTTCCTCGGCGCATTATCTCTGTCTGTCTCGCTCTTGCGCTTCCTGCTAGAGCGCCCCCCTGGAGGCCGTTAGCTCGTAAAAATCTATAGATTAGCCGCACCGTTGTATTGGCCGCAGGGTTCAAAGTGTGTGAAAAAAGTAGCGGCTTATAGTCCGGAAATTACGATCATATTTTCATGTCTTTAATGAACTGTCACACCCATCTGTACGCGGACGATACAATATTGTATTGTTTTGCTGACTCTGTTGATTTAGCCGTGAAAGATTTGCAATCATCTTTTAATATTCTCCAAGCTGCATTTGCTGATCTTAAACTTGTTCTTAATGCTCAGAAAACTAATTTCATGATATTCTCCAGTGCTAGAGTCGATAGCTGCTCTGATCTTAGTATTTCCACTATACACGGATCTACCATTGAGAGAGTCTCTGTCTATAAATATCTAGGCATATGGATTGATGAGCATCTTACGTTTAGAACTCATATAGATAAGCTTGTAACTAAATTAAGGCAAAAAATTGTTTTTCTTTATAGAAATAAATCAAATTTTCCATTGTTCTGTAGAAAGAGGGTTATTGGTGCTGTTTTCATGTCTGTGCTTGATTATGGTGATGTGATCTACAGGCATGCCTCTGACTCTGTTCTTAAGCCTCTGGATGCTGTTTACCACTCCGCCATTAGGTTTATCACTGGTGATCCCTATAGAACTCATCATTGTGCTCTGTACGCTAATGTCGGATGGACTTCTCTCTCTCAGAGACGCGACAAGCACATGTACATTTTTATCTACAAGGCCCTTCTTGGCAAACTTCCCGCTTATATTACTTCTTTGCTTGTCCAGCCTACTAGAACTCATTTTACAAGGTCCTGTGATTGGCTCACACTACTCGTCCCTAGGGCTCGAACTGAGCTGGGCAAACGCGCCCTTTCTCATCACGCTCCTGCTGCCTGGAACTTATTGCAAAGCACTTTTAAGTTGGACTCCTTAGTTTCCCTCAGTCACTTTAAAACTTTACTGCTAGATCATTTTATTTCCGATTGTACTTGTTTTAATTGACTGATTTATCCTGTTTCTTATTTTCTAGTACCGGTTTTATTGTATGATTTTTGCCATGTTTTTATTTAGTTTTATTTTTGCCTGTTTGTTGTTTCTAATGCACTGTTTACTCGACATCACTGTAAATGAGGCCTACACCTCAGCTGATTTTTTTCGAGTCAAAATAAAGGTCAAATGAAAAAAAAAAATATAAATAAAGAAAAACATGTACCTTCTTCCTGTTTAGACAGTGAGTTATTTACATGATGTGTTCAGAAATGACCAATTTCTATGGGAACCCACCAAAAAGGCAGATGTGAAATACTGTGCTATTTCGCCGTGGAACTTTTGGGCCTAAATTATGTGCTGGAGCGCTTAAATGAAAAAGTTAGGAGCACCGCAGTGGTGTAAAAAGGTAGTCTAGAGCCCTGCCATAAATAGCTATTCCCTATACTGATGAAAAGATAGTAAAAGGTGAGTTTTATGAGTCAGAACAGTTGATCTGTAGTCCAATATATGATTATATTATGAAATACAGCAGTACACAATTCTGCCATTTTAGATATATAGTGAGCACCATAATTCATTGGACAGTGACACATTATTTGTTATTTTGGTTCTGTACTCTAGCACTTTGAGTTTGAAAGGATACAGTAACAATGAGGTTGAAGTGCAGACTGTCAGCTTTAATTTGAGCGTATTTTCATCCATATCGGATGAACCATTTAGAAATTATAGTACATATAAACAATTTATGTACAGGTATGGGTACCTACATTAAATCTTTACCTGATGAGCCACAATAGCTATGGAGGAAATTACTCCTCTTTGTGATTCCTCAATATGTTGCCTATCTATGCTAAAAATATCTCAAACCATTCAAATTTTACAGAGCTTTTTTCAGGCAACCCATTTCGGTTATGAATTGTGCCAAATTGCAATGTTCCAGAAAAGTCTCAATATGATGTATTTTTGAAGTTTTACAATAAAATTTGATAATTTGTCAATATTGGCAATAAAAGTTAATTTTTTGATGTGTTTTTGGTGTGTTTCATATTACACAACTATAGAAGAAATTCAGTCTGCGCCAATGTCAAAACAGGTTACCACAGGTGCATAGGTTCAAAAAACGTATACATCTGGCTGAAGAGGGTTGAACTTGCACATTGTTTAAAATATGGGTACTGCTTACTCCAAGAAGACGTTCTTAGGCTGAGATGCAAATAATTGGCTTTTTATTTCATCATGAATGCAAAAAGATATAAAATGTTCAAGTGCAAAAAGTGCAAACAGGATATAAAATCAAATGTACACCAGTTTACTAGATCAAATAAAAACACCCCTGCATAATAACAACAAACTCATCCTCATGTTATCGCTCCCTCATGTTACATCATGCATAAATTGCTCATTTGTTTACCTGCACAGCCTGCTGTACTGCATACAGAACAATTTACTCATGTGGAACAATAACTAGACGCCATTTCATACAAAAAAACAAAAACTCGAAACAGCTCATCTCAGACACAAATAAATAGCAAGTTGCTTTGTGTAATTTTGCTGGCTAGCTTGCCATTGTTCATTTAATTCAGAGGGATTTGTTTTATACATAATAGTGAATTCACACTGGTATAACGTTACCGACAAAAGATCTGTTACCTTATACCACTCAGCGTCACTGAGACAAGATGAGGCAAAAACATCTTCAGGCTAGTGTGAGGGGGGAGTGTCAGGTTCGGAGGACCAGACGCGACAGAGAAGGAATCTATAAGTGATCACCGTAGTGGTGACACCACAAAAGCGGAGTAATCCACACTAGGAGTGGGGAAAAATTAAATAAATGGGAAAAAACGTCCAGCGTAAGCCTAAAGAAAACAACCCATAAAACGTGGGCGAACTCGAGGCTTGAGTAGAATAAGAAAGAATACCTCTCGCTCTCAATAAGAGAAAGCGCACTAAACAGAGGTATAAATAAACAAACGAGAAGCAGAAAGGAAACGGAAAGAAGCCTCTCACTCTCTATACGGGAGAGCACTAGAGAGGTAAATAAAGGGAGTAAATAAAGGCAAGAGAACTGAAGCAAAAACCAGAATGAAGGACAGCAAGCGCAGAAGAGAAAGCAGGAAGGAAAACTCTAATGCAGCTAAAAAGCAAGTCTCGCATAACTCTTAAGCAAGCTTTAAAGTGATGAGGTCGCTTGTAAATACCTGTACCTTACTGGCTTCAATGTCAAGTGGCAATGACAATATTGAAGCCTCGAAAAAACAGAAACCCTGAGCTTTTATAGCAGGCAGGAAACCTAGAACAGGTGTGTGGGAATGATAGCTGGGACAGAGCTAAAGCCCGGAACGGGCAAGGGAAAAGTAAGGCAAGAGCTTCCTCGCGCTGCTCCCTGGGAGAACAACCGCAGAAATAAAATGAGGCTGCCAAACCATGACAGGACCCCCCCCTCTAAGGGAAGACGAGTCCCTAATGAGTGCTGGGTCCAAGATGTTCTTGGAGGGGACCCAGCAGCGCTCCTCAGTACCATAACACTCCCAGTCTACTAAAAACTGGGCACCTCTGCCCACTTGCCTCTCGGCCAAAATGCGCTGAATGGTATACACTGGATCTCCCTCCATGAACCGGGGGAGAGGCGGCAGTTTGTCAGCCAGGGCGAAGGCACTCACAAGTACCGGTTTCAACCGAGAGACGTGGAAGGTGGGATGGATACGCATCGAGTGTGGCAGCTTAAAACGCACAGTGACCGGGTTGATCTTCCGGATGATCTTAAAGGGGCCCAGAAATTGTGGCGTGAGTTTGCGGGACTTTACTCGCGAGGGCAGGTTCTGTATGGAAAGCCACACCTGTCGGCCGCAGTTTTTGGTTTCGCCGTGGCATGCAGGAGAGAAGTGCGCGCACGCCTTCTGATGGACCGGCATCTCTGCATAAAAAAGCCTGCGGAAGGTACCTCCACCTCCTTCTCCAGCTCAGGAAATAAAGGGGGTAGATACCCCAGCTGAGCCTCAAAAGGAGAGAAGCCTGTGGAGGCATTGCATAAGGTGTTATGGGCATACTCCGCCCAGGCGAGATGGCGACTCCAGGACGTAGTATTTGAGGTGGCCAAACACCGAAGGGTGCTCTCTAAGGTCTGATTGGTGCGCTCCGTCTGCCCATTAGTGTCCGGGTGAAACCCCGAAGACAAACTGGCAGACGCCTCTTACAAGGTACAGAAAGAGCGCCAGAACCTAGTGGCAAACGGGCCGTGATCAGAAACCACGTCCAGAGGAAGGCCGTGTATCTTAAAAACGTGGTCGACTATCAACTGTGCAGTCTCCGGTGCTGATGGTAGTTTAGGTAGTGCAATAAAATGTGCCACCTTCGAAAATCTGTCTAAGACCACCAGGATCACCGTGTTGCCCTGGGAGGCTGGCAACCCGGTGATGAAATCGAGGGCGATGTGACTCCAAGGGTGGCTGGGGTTGGGTAGGGGGCGTAAAAGACCCAAGGGTGGGAGTCGTGATCTCTTGCTACGAGCGCAGACAGGACAGGTGGCGACAAAATCTTGCACATGATAAAAAGTCCCTAGTCCAGTGAATGCCAGGATAGGATGCCAGTTGAGACGCGGGACCCCACTGGAGGACCCGAGATCTAATTCGGAGCAGAACAAACAAACAGTGGGGCGGACCACCACCTGGGCCCGGGTCTGAACGTAAAGCGTTTTGCACGGCTGCTTTGATTTCCCAGATGACTGGGGCTACAATCTGGATGACAGGTACGGTGGGCACAGGGTGCAGTTCCTTATCAGCGTGATCATAAATGTGCGACAGGGCGTTCGGTTTTACATTTTTCGACCCCGGTCGGTAGATTAGAATAAATCTAAACTGGGCGAAGAATAATGCCCACCGGGCTTGCCGGGAGTTACGCGTCTTAGCCTGCTGGATGTATTCAAAATTTATATAGTCGGTCCAGACAGTAAAATGGTGCTCAGCTCCGTCCAACCAATGACGCCACTCTTCTAATGCCAATTTAACCGCTAGCAGCTCCCGGTCCCCTACGTCGTAATTTCTCTCCGCAGTTGTTAAAGCACAAGAGAAATACGCGCATGGGTGCATTTTGCGGTTGAGCAGAGAATGCTGGGACAGAATCACTCCCACTCCCAGCTCTGAGGCATTTACCTCCACCACAAAGGGGAGGGAGGGATCAGGGGTTACCGGGATAGGTTTAGAGCTAAATCTCCTTTAAGTTCCACTAGAACCGTCCACCGGTCTACGACCAGAGCACAGCAACCCCCCTGTTTCCCTCATCCCCAGCGACATTCAGGCTGTGGGAGCAAGGCAAGCACCACATTGCAGGCCTAACCATCACACTGAGCATCACTTCTCTGACGGAGCCCAGCATCGCAGGTGGACGACTTGTGAGGATTATACTCCTCTCTCCACCCCAGCTCTCCTACCGTGCTTGTAGCGGGTTCATCCATGGTTCGCCACATCTTGGTCCCTTGAGCATGTACCTTTTGATTTCCGGGTGCTACTTCTGTAGCAACACCACTTGGCGTCCGCTATAATTATCCATGTTGAATTGAATGACATCAGACTTAAGCAATCCAAGAAACTCAAAAATAATTTTATCACTCTTATCGACACTCTCCTGGATTCTGGTGAACAGTGCATCATATCTGGCCCACTGCCTGGCGATGTGAAGTTCAGCCGAATCCGCTAAAGGGATACTGTGGAGTTCAAGGTGTACAATTTGTGGACAATTTTACTACTTTCTGGAACCGGAGTGAAATTTTTTAATTTGTCCTTCTCCACCCCAACTGGGCTGGTTTCCGTCTTTTAGAGCTTGTTTTAAACTCCTGGTTTTCAGCATCTGACATCCGGTGAGTCCGATCCGCTTATGTGCTTTAAATTCCTGTTTTAATTAGCCTTAGGCAAAATAAATGTAATGCTTCAATCTGTAGAAATGTATCTAATTTAATAGCGCTTCGGTCCACAAACACAAATCTCTCTGCAGCAAATAGTTACAGTAAGCTTAGGCGCAATCTCCCTCATTCACAGCCTGTATCTTCTGTTAATAGTTTAACTGACCCGCTTGCATTTAAAAACAGAAAAGGTTTAGGTTTATTACATATCAATGCCAGAAGCTTACTCAGTCATCAGAAATTGGATCATGTAAACATTCTTATCTCACAAACTGATCTGGATGTCTTTATTGTCACTGAAACCAGGCTAAACAAAAAAAAAACATATCTCATCCCACGTTAAATCCGTGCAGGAGAAAGAAATCTCAAATATTAGTCTGCAGAACATTACGCAATTCAGTAGTAATGTCTTGGAACTACTTGTAATTGATTGACAGCCTTAATATCCAAAAAGAACACATTCTAAGCTTTCCAAAGAGGTATAATTAGTGATTAGACAGTTGGGAGCGATTGTCAGAGCTGTGCATGTCACAAGTGTATTTCAAAACAACATGCGCCGTTAAGTGTTTGCGTCTCTGTGGTTTTGCGCAAGAAAGGGCAAACGCATCGCTAGTGAACTCCAGTGAGAAATCGTTTTGTTTGTACAATGGCGAAATGGCAAAAATATTTTTGGTGCTTGAAACTGCTGTACTTGTCCTCTGGATTCAGAGGAGATTTTCATCCATGAATCTTCATCTGAAGCAGACGGCACTATTCCATAGCTACGTGTTGCCTTGTGTACAAGGTGTGCGTGTGTGTTTTATGGTGTTGTACTCATAGTAGTATAGCTAGCTAGCTACAGAAAGGCTAGCTAGGTTATGTTATTAAGGTAGCCTATGTGATAACCCAATTTTAAACCACAACTCACAAGAACAGAATTACAAAATTAATAACGTTTAATTTATTTCCATGCTGGGATAAAGCAATGTGCTCATTTGGTACATGTTAGGCTAGGCCTTTACTTTACCAGTTCATGACACCGGTACTGACAATATTAAACAATTTTTTTTTCCTTGATTGAACATCTGCTAATAACTTTGATTTCAGTGTCAGGATAATTTTCTTCTTTGCTTTTTCTGGGCCATTCTGACTAAATATGGACCTTTAAATGGAAGTGACAGTCTCCATATAAGGCAATTCATGGGCGTGGATTTATGCTAATCACAAAATAACGTGGACCCGCATCGTAAGTGAATACGAAAGAATCTACCTTTTCCACACAGTTTGATGAATCCGGCGGAAAATATTCGTATCAACTTCCTTCGGACATAAATGTACGCGTATATTTAGGAACGCTTCATGAATAAGGCCCAATGTGTTCAATTCAGCTCCACAGCATGAAAAACACACGCGACGATGTCACCAACGAATCGACAATTAAATTCGTTGCCAACTAATTTGGTCATTGATTTTCATCGACTACGTCGATTATTCGTTGCACCGCTAGTTGTAATAGTAATAGTTGCAGTAATTCATATGACACTGTAAATTGTGTGCATGTTTTCACACATTGTTAGTCTGACTGGTTGTTATTAAATTACCTTTTATGATGAGAACGGGGCTGTGTTGGACATTTTTGGCACTGGAAACTAAACTGAGACAAAGAAATTGATTATCCAAGGGTCATTCCCTACATTAATTGCCTCCTCATAGGACATAATAATGTGCTTCAAATGGACATTAAAGCTGTGTTCATGTTTGGATAGCTTTGGATAGCTTTTGATAGCTTGGATACTTTGCATTTGTTTCCATGGGTTTTTTACATTTACATTTTAGTAATTTAGCAGACACTTTTAATACAAAGCGACTTCCAAGTAGGTGCATCTAAACAAGCCAAGTGATATTAACTCTTGTCAACAATCTTAGACATTAATTACACAGAGTGCTACAGTCAAGTGGGTAACTTGAGAGCATAGCTAAGTGCAGAAACATGTTGGGAGAAAGGGGGTTAGTAAAAAAAAAAAAGTAGTAAAAAATTTATAGAATATGCTGTTTGAATAGGTGAGTTTTTAGTTCTGAGCCGACTTAGTTAGGTTAGAGACAGGACAGTGCTACAATACAAAGTGTTACAGTAACAAGTACTACTAATAGTTCCTCCCTGTGATCGGTCAATCAGGAAAACTGTAATTAAAAAATACAAATAAAAAACAAGCAACAACTGTCTGGCGCAGTTTTGTTGTTAGAGACTTACTGCTATCTTATTTTCAGTTACTGTTACAAGCGATACTATAACCTCTCTGCATTTGAACTGATCTCTATGGGAATTGGGGGGTGAGACTAGATTCAGCTGTAAATTACACTGGTACAGTATGGAACACATGGCTGGCTAAACGGCTGTTAGTTATCAAGCTATCGAACAAGCCCCAAACCATCACTCTGTTGCCAGCTATGGAGTAGATGTGGATGGATCACTGCAAGGGTTGTTTCCTCAATGCCCTCTTGTGCAAATAGCATATAAAAACCTAGAAAGTGTGACCAACCACCATGTTACTCCTTTAAGACTCCTGCTAATGGTGGTGGTATTTATTCAGTAGAACTGTTACATTAGTGGCTAACTTGCCAGCGAGTAACATGGCCTCTCTCGTCTCGAAGAGACACTGGAGGACTAGCAGTAAAATTCCCAGCCCAGCCCCTTAACCTCCGCTCCCGGTAACATTATTCAGTGGGCTTGGCAACCTGTGACTGGCGTTGTCTGACATCACCAATAAACTAAAAGCGCTCTTGGCCATTGTAGTTCATAGTAAAGTAGGTACCTGGTACATGCACAGTAGTTTGGGGCTATATCTCTGCTCTTACTACAGGTAGAAAGTTGGCTGATATCACATTTTAATCAGGAGGAGAGCTACTTTTCGACAAATCAAACATCATTTTTTGATGGAATTACTTTTTAACTATGCCTGCCTGGGAATACATAAAATTCTGCAATGGCTGATATGTATATATCCCAGAAAACAAGGGTGTCCTGCCTGATTTCTACAGACTTGCTGCTAATTAAAACAAAACCACTCAACATCTCTTACCGACAGACAACAATTGTTCCATAACAAATCAATTTCATTGTATAGTTGGCTATCTAACTGCTTCAACCTGAAGATTTATGTTGATCTTTAGAAAACAGTAAGGCCTTAGGCTGGTACTGTCATATCTGCACATTGTTGTTACAGTGAAATTAGCATACCTTCCTGATTCATTCCTGTGGAGGTGACACCTGCTAATAGAGTATCTGTCCTTAGGGCACCAAACAAGTCTGGCTCAATGATATCACCTCATCTCCACTGTGCTGACATGTAGAAGCAGATATTACACCACTCTAGGACAGTGTGAGACAGAATCCTGTCTAGGCAAGGCATTCTACCTTGACTGTACACTGAACACCCGACACCGAACAGTATTTAGTCATTAGTTTCCAATTTAGTTGAGCCAGCACGGTCTGTATAAACCACATGATCTTTGCTTCTGCAACAAATAGAACGGTTGATTTTTAGGGCAAGGTCAGCAAGCCTTGTTGAGTGATGATGATTTTGATGATGATGATATTGCTGTTTGGGCAGTGGTATGTACTGAGCATGTGCCCTCACAGATAAACCCTCAGTACTCTCCAAAGCCTAAAACAGGAAACACAGATATCCATTCCTTCCAACCTTTGTTAATCCTTTACTCATTCTTCCCCATCATCTCTCACTCCACTTACTGTCAATATCAGTGTCACTCTGGTTGATACCATTAGTGTATGCATCAGGTAGCTTACACACGTAAAGGAAGAAAACAAAGAAGCACACTGCAATAACACTGGTGTATTGTACTACTTGCATATCATGTGATTTAATTAATTGTTTTCTCCCTACCTTTATGTAATCTTTATGCTACTGGCACTGCGGTGTGTTATTATAGTATTATGCATCACATAAAGTTAAATTACTGACTCAGCCGTTCAGGAAGTGCTGAATGAATCTTTGTTTGTATTCCATTCATTTCCAGGCTCCTGACAGGAGCACCAAAGGAGAAAGCTTTGCTGAATATGCAGATCAATGAAACGGGTGCAATCTACTTCTGTCCAATCAATACTCACACCTCGGACTGCACCAGAATGGATCTGGTCACCTCAAGTAAGGACAGCTGTTCTGTCTGACTGTGTCTGCTTGGGATTAGAAATGACCATGCATGACATCTGTATATACACTAGCGTTCAAAAGTTTGGAATTTCTGAGACATTTTTATGTTTTTGAAATAAATTGATACTTTTATTCACCAAGGTAGTATTAAATCAAGACATTGATAATGTTATATACATGTATAATGTTATACACATAGCGCCCCACCCCCCTCCCATTTTAGGACACCAAAAGCGGATACAAGGATACAAGCGATACTATAACCTCTCTGCATTTGAATAGATCCCTATGGGAATTAGGGGTGGGACTAAATTAAGCTGTAAATTACATGGGAATAGTATGGAACACATGGTTGACTAAATGGCTGTAAATCCTCAAGGGTCTGAGCTATCAAACAAACCTCAAACCATCACTCCACTGCCAGATATGCAATAGATATGGATGGATAATTTAAATGGTTATTTATCCTGACTTATTCTTCCATAGAGTTCAATAGGAAGAAACAACAGGAGAAACAACCCTTAAAGTGATTCATCCATATCTACTGTATATCTGGCGGCAGAGTGATGTTTGAGGCTCGTTTGATACCTCAGACCCTTCATCACTTACAGCCCTTTGGCTAACCTATTCCCGTGTAATTTACAGCTTAATCTGTAAGGGTTTAGGTTTGTAACGATGAACCAAACGCGTCAAAACAAAACACGATTACAGAACAAGTCACTCACGATCGCGAGGACCAATAAAGGAGTTTCAGTAGCAAAATAATTAACCCACTAACACGGGTGTGGCTCGTAGACACAAGCAGAAAGGTAAAAGATCAGAGACTCCCAAACAGAAATACACGAGCATAAGCTCGAAAAGGAGAAAACAAAGAATCACCTTCAGAACGTAGACTATAACGCCCGATAAGAGGTGAAAAATAAATTCAATAAAAATAAACCTCTCACTCTCAATATAGCAGAGAGTAGAAGAGAGTAAGAAACACAAATAAAGGAAAGGGACTATTCCCTAAAGAGCTTCAAGGGAAGCTAAAGCCAATCTAGTAGTGAAATTATAGAGCAGCTGTATTCTAACCAACCCTGACTACGTGAAGGCATGAAATGACAAAGGAGCACCAGGAAGTGGAAGTGAGGGGCTTAAATACCTGGCAGGTAATAGGACAGGTGAAAGCAGTGATTTTAAAATTCTCTTTTATATATATTTAATTGAAAACAGTACAAAGAAAAGATATTGAATGTTTTAGCTAATCAACTTTATTGATTTTAGTAAATATACGCTAAATTCAAATTTGATGCCTGCAACACGTTCCAAAAAAGTTGGGGCGCGGGCAAAAAAAGACTGGGAAGGTTGTGGAATGTTCAAAAAACACCTGTTTGGAACATTCTACAGGTGAATAGGGAACAGATGATGCTATCATGACTGGGTATAAAAGGAGCATCCACGAAGGCTTGAGCGTTTACGAGCAAGGATGGGTCGAAGTTCACCACTTTGAGAAAAACTGTGTGAGCGAATAGTCAGTTTAAGAACGTTTCTCAACGCACGATTGCAAGGAATTTAGGGATTTCACCATCTACAGTAGTCCATAATATTATTAAAAGATAGGAGAGAATCTGTAAAAATCTCTGTGCTTACAGAGCAAGGCCGAAAACCAATATTTAATGCCCATGACCTTTGATCCCTCAGACGGCACTGCATTAAAATCCGACATGATTCTGTAATGAATATAACCACAGTTTGTCACTGCATCTACAAATGCAAGTTAAGACTCTACTATTTATGGAGTTTATTTAGTTCCATAAATAGCGTGCGCGTGGAATTGTGAAGCGAGCACACGGAACATTATCCGCGCGTGTGTGGAGCTATGAAGCGAGCATGCAGAGAACCAACCGCTAGAGCTGCGAGCTCGTGAACTTGGTTTGCTCTCGCTCGAAATTGGTTTGCTCTCGCTCAAAATTAGCTTCCTCTCGCTCGCTCACCAAGTAGATTTTTGAGACTTTGGGGGCGGGGATGGGATACACAGTGGCTGATGTCTCCACTCTTTTGAGTGGTCACTTTAAATACCGGCCTTGACTTGTGTGATTGGCCATTTGACCACGGTATACTGCGACTAAGAACATGGCTATCATGCAAGATACTAATTTTGTTGACTCTGTGTAGGCCTACTTTAATAATGTCATAGTTAAGCATTTGATATGTTATAGAAGCCACCACAAGTTTTTATTTACTAGATGGCTAAACTTAACATTACTAAAAACCTGAAACTAATTGTTACTTAGCCTATTAACCACAAAACTTGCAGTTACTCTGAAGATGTCCACACTTCTTTATTTAATGCCTTGACGTGCTTCAGTAGCCTATAGTTGTCGTGGAAATGTGGATTTAGCTAATATCTAGTGCTCATTTCACTTACAGAATGTATTGAAAATGCTTGTCATTTTGGAGTACCGGATTGAATTTAATAGGCCTACATCTGGGAATAGTAACGTAGCCTTTCCTTTGATGTAGGTGCATTTTTTATTAATAGGCTAGCTAGATATAGGCCTATGTGATCCATTATCATCAATAAATATAAAATAATTATAATCATAAACCTATATTCAAGTTTTCAGATTTCAAAAGTGACGAACAGGTTGTTAGGCTAGGTTACCATTTTGACACCGGTGTTAGGGGTCAATAGGGAAATTTAATTAGAATTTAACCTTCTAAAGTTGTTATGAAATCGAATATATTCCAACATCATTTGCATAATAGGCTATTTAGCTTATTGTCGGGCGCAATATGTCGGCTGTGACGATCCTTCTAATCTGTTATAGGCATAAACGGTATCGTCCACAAGGGCGCAGTATAACACAATAGGACATTGACAATGTTTAAAATATGTTTTTTTAGTTAGCCTACACATTAATGAAGTAGTAGAAGGTCTAGCCTACACAGTATATGTATGTGCTTTGCAAGCTACCAATTCATTCACACTGGAAGAAGTTGAATTACAGCAAAGCTACCCTAGGGAGAAATCTAGTTTGGTTAACTAAAGCTACTTAGGAAAAGTAGATTAAACTACTTTGTTAAAATAAAATAAAATAAAAAATAATAATTAACATGATACGTACATGCCAGCAAAGAATGCCACTCAATTCAGTTTATTGCAAAAAGTGCCCACTTGTTCACAGGTCATACATGAACCAAAAAAATTAAATACCCCACTATTCATGGGAAAGTGCAAGGAATGTCAGCTTTGGTTTTGTTATATAATGTGGCTAACTTATCTAAACTTAGCTAAATTGGCTAGCAGAGTCAATGTTAATACACTCGCCTTTATATGTGTTCTTAGACTTGTGTTTGACGTCTTTGCTGTAGAGAGTGTATTTACTCTCGGCTTGCATAGCTCACAAGTAAAAACTTAGGTTTTGTCGGTGGAGCTAGTCAGTGTCATGTATTTGCTTAAGTATGGCCATGGTGATTCTTCCTCAGGCTGAGATTAATTTATCCATTATGACGCTGTTGCTGTTTGAGCACTGAGCAACGCCCACCCTTTTGCACATGCAATACACAAAGGTCAAGTGTGTGGTGGTGGCTGCCTGATGAATGCATTGCCTGGGCATGCCCTCACAGCGGTCAGGATGAAAGAAAAAGGTGGCGGGGCTGGTCAAAGGGGGTTCAATGAAAAAAGAAGCAATGGTAAAATAAAAAAATAAAAATCATTCCTTTTCTTTTACAGCCCAAAATTGTTTGTAGTTTCAGTTGTTAACTACACAAAAATGGCAAAAAAGTAATTTAACTACTTGAATCACTATGCAAATATGAATGTAGTTGAACTACCAGCAAGCTACTGCAAAATGTAGTTAAACTGCTAGTTTAATTACATGTAGTTCACTACTTAATAATAATAATAATAATACATTTTATTTGTAATGCACTTTTCATTTCAAGGAGATCTCAAAGTGCTACAAAGCATATGTGGAGCATAAAAACAACAACAAAACAACACAGTAACAGTCATCATAAAAACAATTATCTGAACTATAGCGAAACTTACCAATACAAATGAACACAGCAAATAAAGTTGTCCGCGATGTAATTCGCCATGGCTCTGCATTTAAGCGAAATACACGATGGCACGATAAGTGCATATCAGCGTTGATTGATCCGAGGTGAGAACGTCAATGCGCAGATAATGATTTACTTAAAATAATCAGGAAGCCTGGAATTAAACGCTAATGAATAATTATGTTGTTTGTTGACCGTTAATAGACTTCCTTTAGCCTAATAATAGGTTACCTTTTGCGCATAATGCCTGGCCCCATCTTCCATCAGAAAACCCAGGGTTGAAGCTTAATTTAGCTTGCTATCCCCTTAATCTGACTTTGTAGTACACCCCTCAGGTCCTTTGATTCTGAATTCAGCACCACTAATGTAAAACTGTGTGACATCATAAACAATAATAACACAACCTAGCTAGCCTTTCTGTGGCTAGCTCGCTATACTATTATGAATACAACACCATAAAACACACACACACACACACACACACACACACCTTGTATACAAGGCAACACTTAGCCATGGAATCCATGCTGTGTGCTTCAGATGAAGAGTCATGGATGTAAATCTTCTCATCTGAATCCAGAGGATGACTACAGCATCCAGCAGTTTCAAGCACTGAAAATATTTTTGTCACTTCGCCATTGTACAAACAAAACGATTTCAGACCGGAGTTCACTAGCGATGTGTATGCGCTCTATTGCGCAAAACCACGGAGATGCTTTGTTTTGAAATACGCTCGTGACACGCACAGCCCTGATAATCGCTCCCGACTGTCTAATAACTAATGATTATACCTCTTTGTAAAGCTTAGAATGTGTTTTTTTTTTATATTAAGGCCATCAATCAATTACAATTAGTTCCAAGACATTACTACTTCCAATTTGAATTGCGTAGTGTTCTGCAGACGAAGTTTTGAGATTTTGATCATGTTGAAATTTACACTGTACACCACAGAAAATCACTGCATAATCTTAGAAAGGACATATCTGGCTTTAATAATGCAGGTAAGATTATGACTATTTCATACTTTATGAGAGATTTTCATAGCAGAAGGAAATTATTTGATGATAACAGAAATTCACTCTAATAAGTGAGCAAGCAAAATAAAAGTTTAATTTACCTATATCCAGGACCTTATGTGTTTTTTATTGTTGCTGTGATACTATAAAATATTTTGGTGGTTAAAGAAGAACGGTAACCAACCAGCTTCAGAAAGCCTAACCACTGCAATCTGGCTTAACCGGTACTACCAACGTGGTTATCAACTTGTTAAATGAACACAAGCTTTATTAATCAAGGTACGTGCGCGTTCCCATAAAAGGGGTGGTGTCTGCAACAACGAGCCCATAGCAGTGCAGCATGGGCTGTACTAGAGCAATGTATTTCTCTCCTGTGGGGAAAAAAAGACTCATACGGACAGATATAATGGACGGATAAGAACATTAAACAATCATATGAGCAAAAAGCAACACCATTGCCTCTAACAAAGCCAGGAAGGAGCTTTTGCAAAAAAGAAAATGCTCATCATATAGGTTCAATTTGTTAGGCTAGTTAATACGTTATGCACCTTACCACTCAAATAAATCTATACTCTCAGTACATTGTCATACAGTTTATTTCTAATGTGAGGACTGGACTACTACATTCTAGAGCTCCTAAACTTTAAACTTGATACAGCATGTTTAAAATATTTCTGAAGCAATCACATCACATTTATAAAAAAGATTTATTTTTGCAAAACTCATTAAGAGTAGAACAGATTCCCTCAGTATCCGCACATATCTCTACGGAATCCTTTGGAATGGAGACGCCTTTTTCCAAAGCCATGGAGTTTATTGGTCAAAGGGCGGTGCTTTTATATGCTTCAATCTGTTATCCTGAACATAACCTGCCTTAGCCATGCAGAGTAAGTTGCCGTGGCAATTTACCCCGATTAAAAGTGAATCGGCTTTGTGATACAGGAAACCCAGGGTTGAAGCTTAATTTAGCTTTTCGTAGTATACCTCTCTGGTACAGTAGGGTGTTTGTGATGTCGACCCCAGGGTCTACACCACTAGGTTCACTGCACAAAGGGGTTAAGAAGCTAGAGCTCTCTTTTCATCTGGTAACTGCTAAACAACTGCTGAAACAACAACATTAAAGTTTATTCATATTCATTCTACTTCTAATTTTCGAACTGAATTTGACCAATTGAATTTTGAGCAGTGAAAAGAACAACCTGAATATAGTTTTTTGAATATGTTGAGTTTGTGAACATTGAATAGAATAATTTGAAATCAAAATTTTGAACTTGCAAACTGGAAATTGATAAAAATAATGAAAATCATTATGTCTCTTCTTTGTGTCCATATATTTAAACTTGATTGAGTGCACTTAAAGCACAACTGAACTTTGATAGAACTTTGGGTTGTGTAGTTACCTGGCCATGACATGATATGTGTCCAAATGGTGGCGAAATATGTTTGTTAGTTGCTCTGTGCTCCCCTGGGATGATAATCCAGAATAGGATATTTGTCGCTCTCCATTCACTTCTACAGGGCAGCTAAAACTGTCTCAAAATGACACTTCTAGCATGTATACGAACGCGAATGAACCGGATTCTGTCAATACAAACAATAACCAGTTCTTGATCTGGTAGGTAATTCTTGCGCCAGAAACAGCACCGATGCGTCAGAAACCACTCAGTGGTCCAAATGTCCACGGATGCAAGTATTCCTGGTAGTATATATTTATGGTAAACAAACTGACCTGCCGACATTTTGCTAGTTTTTTCTGGTAGCTTGCTAACAACATTGAAGAAAATAGTACTTTTATAAGTCATTTTAATCACACAAAAAAAAATATGTACGAAGACTGGTTATTGTTTGTATTGACAGAATCCACTTTGTTCAAGTTCGTATACGTACTACGTACTCAATGTTGTTAGCAAGCTACCAGAAAAAACTAGCAAAATGTCAGCAGGTCAGCAATGCGATAGGCCTACTTACTCTTTCCACCTCGCTGCTTGAACTTGCAGGGCGAACAGGGTAATGCGTTTTGTTTGTTTCCTTCGTTTTATTTATTTACTTTTTTAATCCGGCGTTGTTAACATTAGTAACGGATGCTCGTTTTTTTATAAAGCAACACTTGACCAGGAAAACATGACATTTCAGTGCAAATTATGTCAATATGTAATTTAAATGTGTACATTAATAAAATAATAAGTTTAACCGACTAGTATTTCTGGTGCCGACTAGCGAGGGTAGCAATGTTTAATCGACTAGTCGACTAAACACGCACATCCCTAATAAATATATACTACCAGGAATGCTTGCATCCATGGACATTTGGACCAATGAGTGGTTTGACACATCGGTGCTGTTTCTGGCGCAAGAATTACCTACCAGATCAAGAACTGTTATTGTTTGTATTGACAGAATCCGGTTCATTCGCGTTCGTATACGTGCTAGAAGTGTCATTTTGAGACCATTTTAGCTGCCCTATAGAAGTGAATGGAGAGCGACAAATACCCTATTCTGGATTATCACCCCAGGGGAGCACAAAGCAACTAACGAACATATTTTGCCACCATTTGGACACATATCATGGCCAGGTAACTACACAACCCAAAGTTCTACCAAAGTTTGGTTGTGCTTTAATGATAAAGATAATAGTTGGTGAGCTTTGCTTTCTTATAACCATTCCCCTTGTGGTCTCATTACATTCCCCCCTCACAGCGGATGCCAATGAGATGGTGGAAGGGATGTGGCTGGGAGTCAGTGTGGCAAGCCAGAGGCAGCAACGAGGGGGACGAGTGCTGGTAAGTTGTTTTTTGTTGATATAATAGGCCTGGGAAGTCTGACTTAATATTATTATTATTATTATTATTATTATTATTATTATTATTATGTATGTATTTATTTGGAATATTTGGATTTCTATCAAAACCTATGTGGTTCTACAGAGCATAGATATCCTCGTGTTCACAAAATTCTGTTGGCAAATATTATAACTACTATTATGGTAAGAAAATTGAACAAACACAGGGCCAAGTTGCATTAAATAATTTAGGAAAGTTTGGATAGAATTGCTTTGGAATAGAGCTAGTTTATTTAGTGTGAGCTACGATAGGCAATATTGTTAGTTGTAACTTGGCCACATTTTGTGATGGATTTAGTAGCGGATAATCAAACGCGGAGGTAGGGGGATCAGAACAAGTCACTCACACAAATACAGGAAAATAATTGTGCAGTGTAGTATAATGGTTAAGGAGCTGGACTTGTAACCGAAAGGTTGCAGGTTAGATTCCCAGGTAGGACACTGCCGTTGTACCCTTGAGCAAGGTACTTAACCTGAATTGCTTCAGTATATATCCAGCTGTATGAATGGATAAATGTAATAAGAAGTTGTGTAAGTCTGCTAAATGCCTGTAATGTAATGTAACCGGGAAAATAAAAGAACACCTTCGGCACGTAAGCTCAAACGGCCAGAAAAAGGTAAACCCAAAACTAAACCACACAAGAAAAACTGCCTCAGTGAGAACAGCAAAGGAAAAAATAAATAGCACAGAAACGCTAACAGGAGGACACACATCCTATAACTGAAAGAAAAAAAAGCTATAAGCAAGTCTCTCGTGAACATAAAGTTTAATATCATGAGGTCGCTTGTACCTGGCTATACTTGGCTCAATGACAAAGAAGCACCGGGGAAGCAGAAATCAGGAACTTAAATGCCCCGCAGGTAGAAGCACAGGTGAAATGAATAACAAGCAAGGGGAGGCAAAACCCTGGAACGGAATGTGGAAAAAATCGGATAGAATGTCAATCGGAGAAAAAGGACGAGAACCGCAGCGGAAAAGGAAAAAATAACCCACGAACCATGACACATTTTGATATCAATACCTTTAAAGGCAGGTCTAGTTTTTGCGAGTTGGAATTAAGGACTTATAGACCGTGCACTGCAGGCTATGCGTGAGTAACTCATAGGAGAATTAGTCAGGAGAAATAACCCTTGCAGTGATCCATCCACATCTACTCCATATCTGGCAACAGAGTGATGGGTTGGGGCTCGTTCGATAGCTCAGACCCTTGATGACTTACAGCCATTTAGCCAGCCATGTGTTCCATACTGTACCAGTGTAATTTACAGCTGAACCTAGTCTCACCCCCCAATTCCCATAGAGATCCATTCAAATGCAGAGAGCTTATAGTATCGCTTGAAACAGTACCTGGAAATAAGATATCGAGAGTCTTTTGATGTTGATGGGTGACAGACTTCAGGAAGTAACAGCATGCAAAGGATATGCAAGCAAATATTAAATATGATACTTTAAAAATATGTTAAAGCAAAGGGTATGAATACTTATGTAAATTAAAGATTTCGGTTTTTCATTTTTAATACATTTGCAAAAATTTCTAAAAACATGTTTTCACTTTTTCATTATGGGCTATTTTGTGTAGAATTTTGAGACAAAAAATTAACTCAATCTATTGTAGAATATGTAATAAATGTATTAAAACGTGGAGCAGGTGAAAGGGGTTTTCAGACTTTCCGGCTTGACTGTGTATATATATATATATATATATATACACACATACACATACACAGTGCCCTCCACTATGTCTTTGTCCTAAGCATAGACTGTATAAAAATAGGTCGAAGACGCCAGGCTTTCCACGTTTTAGACCAATGATTGTTGTGTCCCTCTTCTGGTCCCACCCCTCCGAGTGAGTGCATTTAGAACTCTGTAGAATCTATCTATGGCAGTGACCCCAGTGACTCAACCTGTCCCTCTGATTGGTCCTGAACAAATGTTAAAACCCTGTCCAAACAACTCAATAATTAAAATAATTGGCACATGGAGAGGCATTAGACAAAGGACCTATTGCGACAACATTTTTTTTTGGAAAATATTTATTGACTTAGTATTTTGACAACATTGCTGCCATTGACTTACATGGTGAAAGACCTATACTGGAGCCAGCCCAATGGCGGTAGTGAGCAACGGCACTATGGGCACTCCCAGCCCAACCAAGTGAGCTTCAAAACAAAAGCCCGGTTTTGGCCCCTTGGTTCAAACCTATAGTTCAAACCAAAGAACAGTATAATTAAGAACAGTTCTGTGGTTCAAACATGTAGGGCTGGATAAAGTTGATGGCACTCGAGATGAGGGCGTGGATTTAGACCACACCCCTACAATCCTTTCAGGCCTTTCAAGACTGAGTTTATTAACTGACTTTGAGATGTATATTAATATACCTATTGACATTTTCTTGAAAATATATTTGGTGGGTGTGTAGTGGATTCATCCCTCAGTGATACGTAACCATATTGTGGTTATTTGAAGTTTTTAGAATCCCTTGTTCATCACTTTTACAGTTATAACGTTACAAATAAAATAGAATCTGGAGCGAATGTGATTACCGTTACCACCCCTATCTCTACAGTAGTGTAGCCTATTGCACTCAATAAAAGCAAAGCTACAACTTAAAATTAAAAGCTTAATTGAAAATGTAAAACGTAATGTTAGCTATAACTACTGTAGGTGAATAAAACACAATAGGGACAATAAGTACATGCTAGTTAACATTACATTACTGACTGGAGATTACTAATGTTAGCTGAGAACATTACGTTTTACCTCATCTTAACCTTAATATAGGCTACATACCACCGCTAAGCATTTTCTCTGTTTACTTCATAAATAAAACTATCCCAACATCCCTTCACCACAAATTTGTAAAACAAGCTATTTGTTTCTGCTGGCTGTCGCATAGCTGTTAGTTCATCAGATGTCAGATGCAGTCTAACCTGCACCCGATGCGTTTCTTGCAAAGGAGTTTTTTTTTTTTGGTCAGAAGAGTTATGACGTTGTAGTACAAATATGGGTTTTTAAGCACTCTGCGTTCTTTCATAATGAGTACTACATACTTCTTAGTGCACTTAGTATGCAAGTAGGCTACAAAAGTGTCGGGATGTTGTTTATATATATATATATATATATATATTATATATCTATATATTACTGTATGTTGCTCCCTCTTTCTCGCTCTCTCTCTCTCTCTCCCTCTGTCTCTCTATCTCCCCCCCCCCCCACGACACATCAAAGGCAATGGAGGAGGGTTGAAGCAATGTTAACCATTAACAATTAAATGAAATTAACGTGCAGAAGAAGATACATTTTTCTCCCTTTCCCTCCATTTTCGTCCAGGCCTGTGGACATCGCTATGTGAAGGTGATCAGAGGGGGTGCAGAGGAGCAGTGGAGGATGATTGGAAAGTGCTACGTGCGGGGCAATGCCCTGACTTATGACTTCACTGATGATTGGCAAGACTACAACTATGAGGCCTGCAACCCCAACTTTGACATGGAGCTGGAGGGAATGTGCAACATGGGCATGTCTGCAGGCATAACTGAAACAGACATCTACATTGGCTCCCCGGGGAGCTTTGTATGGCAAGGTATGGGTCATAGTGGGCTTTTATATTGGAGTACACCTCTTGTAATATTTGCCTAATTCTCACCATTTTGTCTTGTGACCATCATGTCTGTTCCAGAACATCTGTGAAGGCGTTTCATAGCTGTCTCTTTTATTTTAGGCAATGTTCATGTCACATGGAGGGATCCCACTCCTGGGAATTCCTGGGACTCCAGTGTTAAAGACTTTGGCCAGCTTAACAAGCGTTATAGCTACATGGGTATGTTTCCTATGCCATATGCAGAGATGGCTTAACACATGTTTGGCACTGTGCAATACTGGCACTCCCTGTCACCTGAGAAAATTCATAATATTCCTATACAAAAAATCGTACTTGATATAGATATACTTAACCCCTTAGCTCTGATAGTCTAGGTAGGCTCGCCGGCGAGCCCGTTTTACGCAACTGAGACACGTGTTGCTTCTGCAGCCAAACTATTAGTGGAAAACCCAAACGCGGTATTTTAACTTTATTGGTAGACGATTCGCGACGATTTCTGGCCAATGCGTAGTTTCTAAGTGTCACTATCTTTCCGTAGCAAGTCCATTTAACAAGCACTCCCCACCCAGCCTATACCTACCCATGCGTGACATAGTGGGCAATAGCGTCTATGTTGGAGTTCATAAATATATGTATTCATCATATAATATTATAATACCGTCATAGCAACCAGATAAACCCACCTTATGCAAATACAGCGGTGCAAATCGCTGCTCAATCAATACCTACATAAACAAGTGGAATCATTCTCTAATCATACAATGCCATTCTACTATCAATATCTGCGATTAAATATGGAATTCATGTGCAATCCTACCATGGATTTAAGCGTAGATATGTCCCTTTCAAGATTCCGTGGTCATTTATTGTCTTGGACAATCCGTTTGAAAAATACACAGCACATTTGAACACGATTACACAACCTAAACTAGCTGCGTAAAACTTACTTCCTGATTGTACTGCTGTGACGCTTTCAATTTTATTCTGGTTTGATCGACAATGGTTTTATCCAATAGAAGGCACGATAAACTTCCCCAAAAGTAATTTACATGTGTAATTGAAAGCTTGGATTAACTATTTAAGGGCGAGCGTAACTGCAATACTTGTTATATCACGACAATTTTACGCAGGCATGTGCAGATGACGCATTTGGTTTGACGCATTTGGTATGACGCATTTGGTATTACGCGATAAAACTGCGCGCAACTTTGAAGTGACTTTTTAGCAGTTTTACCCCGAAGTCGGTCAGAAGAGGAGAACAACAGAGAATCTTCTAATCCCTGTAGCATAGATTCTGTGGAAGAGGTGCCTATCAATATGGGGAAGATATCCTCCTCGACATGTAAGTATTACTGCTTGTAATATTTTGATGATATACATTCGTTTTTCCACTGCGTGCTATATTTTCGTTATTTTTGTATTTGCATCGGTCGTAATAGACCACTGTTAGCCTGCTAATAATGCTGAACATATTTGAAAACACACTTTTTCAGACTCCACCTTGAATAACGACATGTATAAGGCAAATTATATAGTACGTTCTTTCCGTTTATTTTTTATTTTCTATTTGGTTTAGCTATCTCATTGCTTAGAATGTATAGCTGACTGTATTCTGTTGATGACTAGCGATAGCTTCTACGTTGTGAGAAAGTAGCGCTTTCGTGACTTAGAATGTATAGCTGACTGTATCCTGTTGAGTACTAGCGATAGCTTCTACGTTGTCAGAAAGTAGCGCTTTCTTGGCTTTGCTTCGTAGATTGTGTCTATGACCTTCAATATGCACTTATTGTACGTCGCTTTGGATAAACGCGTCTGCCAAATAACTAATGTAATGTAATGTATTGATACTATGTGTTCGTGCCGTTCGCGTAGTGGCTCGTGGTGGCCTGCTTTGTTAGAATTCATAGCATTCACAATGAAATTGAGTATTTTAGCGCTGTTCTGTTTGGTTGCTCAGTCGTACGTTATATTTTATGCCTCGATTTGCCGTGAAGCTAGAACATTGGTAGTGTTTTCCGATATTATTTTATTGTATTGTAATTTCTTTGTGCGTAATGTACTCTATGGGGTATTAGTATATCCATGGGTGATGCTTTTCACTTAGGGAATGGAAAATATGTATTCAAATTTACTGTGTCCAGATGTGTGCAAGATGAATGTAAAATAAATAAATAAAATAAATAAGCAACAGTTGTGAAACACACTACAGAGTAATGCCATCCTAGAGCACGCAACAAAATATAACATAATGTAGCATACAGAAGAAAGTGTTTACTGAAGTACAAGAGTGAATGATTTCATATTTAGCTGTGTGTACCACAGTGTTATAATGCTTCTGCATTATGTAATTTGTTCCTATAACATGCTTGACCCTCCACCTCTGCCACTCCAGCAGTGCCCTCTACTGTTCAGAGTGAAGCCACTGCAGGACCAGATCCTTACAGCATACTGAAGACCGTGCCATTGATGAGTGCATGTTGGCCACGAAGGCACCGCACAGGATGAAGCAGTATATGAAGGATAATGGTGAAAAAATGGCACACTTGGCATCAAACACTGAACTGAAACTGTGCAATGATCCATTAAGTGATCGTAAGGTAAAATGTATATGCTTTATAAAGGACAAAAGGCTTTTTAATAATTTCTCGGAGAGGTTTTGGGTAGGTTATTGGACACCTAGATATCCACCCCCCTGTACTGATCCAAAATAATTCCCACATGAAAATGATAAAAAGGTGAGTTAAATGAGTCAAAACGGTTGATTTGCACTGAAATGTATGATTAGTTTAAGATTTACAGCTATTCACATTTTAGCCAATTTGGATAGGTTTGGAGACCCTGGGTACATCAGGCTACACTGCTTACATTTCGTGTCATAGATCTTTAGTAGTTCTGTATATCACCCTGCGATTATTGAATGCTTGTGGACAAGGAGTTTATGATCCAGGAAATGTGTAGTTTTACCTGTTTCACTTATGTAGCTCTCAGTATTTTGAAGAAATATATATTTTGTTGCATTTTTTGTAAAGTTTTGCTTGCATTTCCGGCACTTTATTTTGACTTAAATTATGAAAATAAACAAATCAAAGTTTGTACACAAAATGGTACACCGGTTTTGTTTCATTTAAGCCATTTACCAAGTTTATGTGATGCTCACACCTGGAGTTATAAAGCCTTAAACAGAGTACCCCCAAGATTGACCAAATATGCCATTTGCACCAAGAGGTTAATCATAAAAATGTTTTAAGTGAACATAGTCACAGTGTGTTTGGGTGGTATATTTCTCACACCTATGGTGCTATAGGCTACTCAATGTACATACAGACGTGCTCAAATTTGTTGGTACCCCTGGTAAAGATGAGTAAAAAGGGTTATAAAAAATTCACCGTTTGGTGAAAAATGAGAAAAATCCATCCTTTAATTGACGTTAATTTATTATGAGAGAAAAAAAATCCTCATCAAGAAATAATTATTTTTAACAAAACCATGTTGGCCACAATTATTGGCACCCCTGCATTTATATACACTGCTCAAAAAAATTAAGGGAACACTTGATCATCACAGTATAACACCAAGTCAATTAAACCAAACCGGTCATGCTGGATGATGTTGCAGGCAGCATAACATTTGCCACGGCGTCTCCAGACTCTTTCACGTCTGTCATGTTCTCATGTGCTGCACGGTGCTGGGCTGTGAGCACAGGTCTCACTACAGGATGTCGGGCCCTCATGCCACCCTCATGGAGTCTGTTTCTGACAGTTTGATCATAAACATACACACAAGTAGCCCGCTGGAGGTCATTTTGTAGGGCTCTGGCAGTGCTCCTTCTGTTCCTCCTTGCACAAAGGATACCGGTCCTGCCGCTGGGTTGTTGCCCTTCTACGGCCCTGTCCAGCTCTCCTCGTGTAATGGCCCGTCTCCCGGTATCTCCTCCATGCTCTTGCGACTGTGCTGGGAGACACAGCAAACCTTATTGCGACGGCACGTATGGATGTGCCATCCTGGAGGAACTGGACTACCTGTGCAACCTGAATGGGCTGCAGGTACCGCCTCATGCTACCAGTAGTGACAAGGGCACTAGCAAAATGCAAAACAAGAGAAAAATCAGTCAGGAAGAATAAGGAGAGAGAAATGACCTGTGGCCACCACCTGCAAAACCATTTACTTTTTGGGGGTTGTCTTGCTGTTGCCTCTCCTGTCCATCTGTTGTCACTTTCATTTGCACCAAAGCAGGTGAAATTGATTCACAATCGTTTACGCTTCCTAACTGGACAGATCGATATCCCAGAAGTTTAATCGACTTGGTGTTATACTGTGTTGATTAAGTGTTCCCTTAATTTCTTTGAGCAGTGTATAAAATAAAGTATACATTTTTAATATTTGGTCGCATATTCTTTGCATGCCATGACTTCCTGATGTCTGTGACCCAACAACATCAAAAGACTCTTGATATCTTATTTTCTGGTACTCTTACAAGCGATACTAAATGTCTCTGCATTTGAATGGATCTCTATGGGAATTGGGGGGTGGGACTAGATTTAGCTGTTAATTACACTGGAACAGTGTAGAACACATGGTTGGTATCAAGAGTCTTTTGATGTTGTTGGGTCACAGACATCAGGAAGTCATGGCATGCAAAGGATATATGACCAAATATAAAAAAATAATACTTTATTCTATATATAAATGCAGGGGTGCCAATAATTGTGGCCAACATGGTTTTGTTAAAAATAATTATTTCTTGCTGAGGGATTTTTTTTTTCTCATAATAAATGAATGCCAATTGAAGATTGGATTTTTCTCATTCAAATATAGATCATATATTTTATCATAGCTATCAAAATAGTAGTTGTATGGTGCAGTTGGTAAAGCACTGCTCTAACAATACAAAGGCTGCCGGTTCGATCCCAGGTGACTGCATATACTGAAAAATGTATGCATTCAAATACTGCATGTTGCATCTGTTAAGAAACATATAATCTAAAAAGCAATGTTTATATGTAATTTATTTCTCTGGTGCAAATAACTGGGTATAAATGTGAATAGAGTCTTGTTCCGCACAAACTAAATATAAAAACCATTAACATTAGCATTTAACATTTACTGATATCCTGGACAGTTTAAGGCCATTTCAAATGCCATCATGATCATCTTAGGAATGTTATCTTTAACACTCTTATCATCAGTCTTAATTCTTCACGGTACAAATATTTATATGGTCGTCACTACTCTGAAGAGTATGAATTAGGCTTTTTGAGAGAATGTGTGAATCTTAAGCAATCTGCCCAGTGGTGAGTGTTTGATGTATAGTAGACATATACAGGGCTGTAGCAGTTGTCAGAGCTCTGTGCTGATGCACATTGATGGAGAGCAGGCTGAGGTTAGCGTAAGGGCTGATCAATGTAATTTCCCGGGTTTTTTTGGCTTTTGGCAAGTGCAAAAATTTCATTTATAACACAGTTTTTTGTGATTAATTTCTTTAGTTTTTAATGGGAGGTTTAATTAATACTGGTATTATTATGCATGTAACCTTCACTGGATTATTACCATAATTACCATATGAAATTCAAAACAAGTATTAGATAGTGTATCAAATGTTTAAATAATATTTTCTATGACACTGCACTACATATGTACATTGAATAGCCCATAGCACCATAGGTGTGAGAAATATACCAACCAAACACACTGGGCCTCATCTATCAATATGGTCATAAAAATTAGTGTATATTTGCGCCTACCAACTTACGTATGAAAATCTCATGTGTGATTCATCAAACATGTGTAAATCACTGATCTGTGTGTAAATGTGTTCGTTGGTTGATACATCGGACTTGACCGTGTATTTGGAAGCGTGTTCACATCATTATGAATTACCATACTTACACGCCCATTTTACTACCATATTTGACAAGGCCACCTCTTTTAAAACACAGTTTTCTCCAGTATTATAGGCCATGGCGGGCAACAGGAAAGCAACAAAAAAAAATTGTGAGGGTAAAATTTAAATGCTTATGAATTAACACGAAAATAAACAATGCGCCAGTGAGTGTATTAAAGTGTTACAGTCAATAACATGGTACATGAATTAGTTGCAGTTATTAAGTATGCAATGTGTGTTACAGTGTGTGACTGGTTATATTGAACCATGCATGTGATATGTTGCAGGTTACTCTGTGTTAGAGGAGAAGAAGCTGTTGAGTAGGGATGAGTACACATTGGTGATAGGAGCTCCGCGGGATGAGGCCAAAGGATCTGTCACATTGGGTCTAAAAGCGGAAAATGAACTGCAGGTCGTTATCACCATCCCTGGGCAGCAGGTGGGCTCGTACTTTGGGAGTAGCCTTGCTGTCACCGATCTCAACAATGATGAGTATGTCACCATCAGCTTGACTATTTCCCACTGTTGCATTTGATCTGTCTTTGTAGATGGTTGAGACTGGTGAAACGGAATTATATATATATATGTGTACTTTCTGTTTGTGTGTGTGTTTGTGTCTGTATGTGTGCGTGTGCTCACATGGGTCATGCTGCAGCTGGAATGACCTGATTGTGGGGGCCCCATTCTACTTTGACCGAAAGAAGGAGGAGGGCGGAGCAGTCTACTTGTTCATGAATGAAAACGGGGCATTTCAGAAAACTGCCACCATGGTGCTGACAGGTTTCAGGGGCTCAGCATTTGGCCTGGCAGTGGCAGCCATTGGGGACATCAACCAAGATGGCTTCCAAGGTAAACATCACTGTGGCCCCACATTAACCTCTCACTAAGGAAGCTTCTGGGAAGACTCCACTGTCCAATGTATGTATGGCCCATTCTAATAGAAATTCAGTGTAATTCCAGACTGCAGTCAAATAAAATGTAATGTTTTACTTTATCCAGAAGGCCCCACAGTGTGTAAGTCGTGTCCTACCTCAAACATACATATAAAATGCTTGTACACACATATATTCTGTGCTGGAATACACACGTATGACATTCTTGCAATCACTATTGTGAATAACTAATTTGACATTTGAAACACACGTATACAGCAGGGCCGTGTCGGGGAAGCAATGCCCCCCCAAATGCTCCGCCTGCCCCCCAAAGCCAAATCCAGAAAAAATTTAATCCGAAAATATGAAGTCGGCGCTAGTAGGCTATTAGAGCTACAGATGATTCGGCCAATCATAAAAATGCCACATCGAAATAATATATTTCTCTAATATCTGATCTGGTTGGTTTGGCCATATGAAACATGGAAACGCACCGAGGGAGAGGTCAGTTTTTTTGATCAATCTATGCTGTCTTTTCTTGATGTGTTACGCATTGCTTAGGATATAATATTTGTTAGCCAAGTTTACTCAGTGAGTTGAGGATAGTGGCGAGAGTCTCCGTCTGGGAGATTCGATTTTAAATAGATTGATTACATGTTGCATCTAGCCTAGTTGTAATAGCTGTGATTCTGCAGAACATCAGTTTTTCTGGGACTTATTTGTCATACAAGATATCCTTATAGATCCTATAGTTTTAATGACATTTATTGTAAAATTCAAGAAGCAGGGGAAATAATCATGCTGGAACCTGAATAACTTTGACAGAAACTCCCCCAGATTTTTTGCTTGTCGTTCGGAAAGACAATTGCCGTCTTGCACAATCAACTGCTAGCCTCGGTTAAAATCTGGAGAATTCTCAAATGAAACATGATGAGGCTCTTCTGTCGTGGCATCCTGAACTAAGTTTGATATGTACTCTGCAAGGAAGCATTTATGTACACACCCATATGCGGTTTCATTGGACGTTGATTGTCTGGGTTCCGGTCTATGCAAACCATATGGCAAGCCGTTTTAGCTTTTATTCAACTTGTTTTTGATATCAATAATTCTATTTGAATTAGTTATAATTTTATTTCTTCATATCAGTAATTACATTTGAACTAGTTGTAATTCCAATTCTTGATATCAAGAATTACATTTGAACTAGTTGTACATTCCAATTTTTGATATCAAGAATTTCATTTGAACTAGTTATAATTCCAATTCTTGATATCAAGAATTGCATTTGAACTAGTTCAAATTCAAGTGGTTTTTCCATTCATTTCAATGGGGCCTTTCATTTTTGATATCGAGAATTTAATTTGAACTAGTTCAAATAGTTATTCTTGCTATCAAGAATTTAATTTGAACTAGTTCAAATAGTTACATTTGAACTAGTTCAAATAGTTACATTTGAACTAGTTCAAATTAAATTCTTGATATCAAGAATAGACATGTAAATTAAATGCTAATTATTTTTGCATAGGCCGATCAACGTCCAATGAAATCGCATGGGTGTGGACATAAATGCTTCCTTTTAGAGCACATATTAAACTTAGTTCAGGATGCCACAACAGAAGAGCCTCATCATGTTTCGTTTGAGTATTCTCCAGATTCTTCCAGTATTCTCCAGATTTGAACCGAGGGTTGCAGTTGTTTGGTTGCAGTTGTCGCTTTGGATAAAAGCGTCTGCTAAATGACTAATGTAATGTAATGTTGTGCAAAACGGCAATTGTCTTCTTTCCGAATGACAAGCAAAGGATCAACCTTTTGACTTCCGCCTGAACTCGTTCGGAGGAGTTTCTGTCGGTGGTCCAGTGGGATTATTTTCCCTGCTTCTTGAATTTTACAATAAATATCATTAACACTTTAGGACCGCCGATATCTTGTGTAACAAATAAAGCCCAGACACACTTTAAAACAGAATTTTAAACTTTATGCAGGTGACTGTCACAAAAATAATAGGCCTACATTTGCTTTGTTTTAGCTGGTCATGACACATTGGAATGCAGCATCTTTGTATTTCAAATAAAAAAAATAAAAAAAAATGACATTTCTGTAGTCTATACCCTACATTGCTTTATATTTAGGCTAGCTATGACTTATTTGGTTTTTTTGTTTGAAGAAATGGCACATTTTCAGTTAGCCGGGTCTGGCCCAGTTCTTCCGACTCAGCGGACTGTTGGCCTTGAATTACGGCACGATTCTTGGAAGAGTTATGTGGCCCGAGTCATAGGACTCAACCGTAGCCTACTAATATTATGTAGGCTATTCTAAAGTTATAATAAATAAATATTATCTTTACATGTATGAAGACTATGCTGTGGGGTTCAGGGTTGGCTAGGCTACTGATGTAATTCCGTAGCAAGATTAATATGCTACCTTAGATAGCCTACTTTATCAAAACCATAAAAATAGGCTAAAACCTAAAATAGGCTAACTAAATTTTTGTTTAATTCACTTGTCATAGTAGCCTAGTGTAGCCAAATTCTCAGCTTGCTGAGAGCACTTCCTGTTATTTAATTGACTCATTATTCTAACTCATAGGCCTAAGTAGGCCTACATAGCAACTTTCATTTAACAAAACTATGTCAGACTGGTCAATATATGAAGTAATTTCACATGAATGTATTTGTGGTAAAGTTAGAACGTAGGCAGAATACACCACCAGGTGGCGCTCATTATACTTTCCTTCCACTGTTTTCAACCTGAAGGGCAAGATGTCAGTACAACTCTAATAGGCGCCGGGGGGTGCCCTAAAAAAAATTCAGCAACAGGCAAAAAACATTTAAAAAAATAAATAAAATATATATATATAAAAACTTATACCCTAATTAAGCGCGTAAGCATGTAACCTATTTCTGACGTTTTTGTTTCCCATATCATATTGCATAGGAAACACAACCTTCATGCTTAACGTTAACCCCGGTCCTTTCAAAATAATATTTAATTTTGCTGTATGTAGCCTATACTATATAGGTTGTTATGAAGGTGAACTGGCAGGGGTGCGACTTTATAAACCAAGAATGCTCTTTCCAAAGCACCTATTTGACGTACAGTCTCTGTTTTTTTTCTTCCATCTTCTCACACCCCTCTCCATCTATTACCACCGCTTATGTGCTGAGTCTACCCTAGTATTACCCCTCCGCCTACGAAAAATACCCAACAAATGTTGTTATATTGCTGTCGTTGATGTTGCCAGCGACAGGACATTTTACCCACTTTCTTCACAAGACACGACTCGCCAAACAATCAGGAAGCATTTAGCCGGCTCACTTCCGCCATATGTGCCCAGGAACACGACTGGCAACAAGTGGTGCGACTGTGACTGACAGCCTAAGCAGCCATTCAAAAGCGCCAAATGCCAGGAAGCTGGCGATTTCTCGCACGATGCAGCCAATTGCAAAAAATAAAGGGGCGGGACGTTACCGGTATGGGAGTGGGTGTGTGACGGGGAGTAGAAGTAACTTACTATGCTTTTGCTGTATTTGTAACATTTTGTTCCCTAGTTAATCCAGTGTTACCTTTTTTTAAACCAAGGTCTAAATTAAATCATTTGGTGTTACTTCTGAACATACGCGAACACGCACGATAGCTAGATACCTAGCTAGCTTGCAACGTAGCGGTACCCGTTCTGCTAGCTACCTAGCAAAGGTAGCTAAACAATCTTTATTTTTCATACTTACAGGTGAAGATTTTGTCTGAAAGGCATAGGAACTTGCCTCATGCTATCCAGAACCTAAATTCATTTAACGTAAAGTTTGGGATTGATGTTCGTCATTCCCGTTTGAATATGACTTGCAAAATTCTTAACCACACGACGGTACAGCGGCTCGTGTTTTTACACATGCGTGGGACAATCAATAAACTCTTCCACAGCAAATACCCAAACAAGCAACATTTACCAGAGGGGTATACTACGAGGGAAGTTTAACATAGCCAGGGTTTCTTTGCATTAGCTGGCTTCAGAAAGCCTAACCACCGCAATCTATCTTAACCGGTACTACGAACGTGCTTATTAACTTGCTAAGTGTAGTGAACACGGGCTTTAGTAATCAAGCTCTGTGCGCGTTCCCATAAAAGGGCCTATAGAGACAGAGCACAAATAGGGGTGGGCGGAAAACACATCCCACTATCGCCGTCCATTTGACTTGACATGCCGGTGCCTTCTTGTCATTTCGATCTGTTAGCTAACAGCATAAAAATGCCTAAAAGTTGTTGTTTGGTGGGATGCACTACAAACAAGGTAAAAAACCCAGAATTGCAGTTTTATACGATTCCGAACCGCCAAACGGAGCCCAAACGCTTACGCGTGCAGCAGGCTATTTTTCACAGGAAGCCTAAAGGTGCATCCTCACCAAATCCGGCGAGGTACATCGATCAGACGCATTCTATTAATTTTCTATGGAGAGGATGCGATGCGATCGTGCGGTGCATGATGGATGTGGCGCGGCGACTGTGTGGTACGTTCGCCGGTTCTGAATTTGAATAGGATAGATTCCAAATCTACTTTAGGCAAATTAATGCGTCCGCCCTTGCTTGTGAAACTCGGATCAAATGGTCAAAGTAGGCGTTTTAGATCAAATATGAATCAAGATTTAGCAACTGCATAGACTATTTCTCGCCTCAAATGTTTTCAGAAATGTATTTTAGTGGACCGTTGAAGTGCTATAAAAGAAAGTTTATTAACAGGCCACCATATTGTTCCGGTTTGAAAACGCAGGCAAAATAGGTCTAACTAATCAGGTGCCGTTAATGTTCCACGTAGGCCATGAACCCATCTAATAGAACCGCCCACCAAACACTCAGTTTGGGGGTCTGGCACGTTCCCTTGCGTCGTCGCCGGATTTGGTGAGACCCCAGCTTAAGTCAAATAAGTTATCCAATTGTCAATTTACGGCTAACTATATTGCTGTAAGTAACGCTAAAACATTTTGACCATATGCAAATTGTTTGTAGTGGAATGTGGATAAATCAGAGTGCTATAACGTTACAGTAGCCTATTATATTTGCAAGTGTAAAATATTATCATCCACTAACAAAAAAGTTGTGGGCATGTATGTAGATTCCTAACAAACGGTGAGACAAAGAAAAAGCAATCAGCTTTCAATGAAAATCTCATGGCAAGTTATTATGATATATTTTCTAACATTTTGAGAACCTTCATAAAATACAATTAACTAAAATTATTTTTTAAAATACAGTTGGTAATTTGGCCAGACAAAAAAAAAACGTGCAGGTTGTAGGCTAAGCCAGCGAAATAGAAGTTACATTAGCCTATTAGGCTACTAATAACAACAATAATTTTTATAATAGTAGTAGTAGTACGCTATAACGTTACTGGTAAGGTGTAGTTAACACTTGGGTGTTTTGATCTTAGATTAAACCATTATCTTACCTGCTGACATTTTGATCAATAGTTGTAAATATGTAACTTCTGGCCATTCTATAGGATCATTTCTCCAAGACGTGCAAGGATGAAGAAGGGACTTTGAGGGAGTCCAACAATAGTGCGTTTGTCAATATACCTTTTCCTCTCTGGTAGACACAGGGTACAAAAATAGTCTTTTGACATGCTGAAATGTGGTGTTCTTCGCACTGACCTGAAATTAAATGTTCTAGATCAGTGGTTAGCTACCGGCGTTTTCCCGTTGGTGACACTGTTTCATGCGGATTGTTTTCCCCCATGGTTTTCAGAGTATGACGCGTGGCCCTCTGTCTCTATGCAATACGTCACGTTTTACCTATATTCATATAGTTGAATGGCTCCGGCAAATAGCCTAACTAAAAAATAGTTGACTGTAGCCTACAATCGTGGCACATCAACTGCAACAGCTCAAACCTTAACACGCAAGCTGCCTTGGGTTCAAAAGCTTTTTTTCCTCATTCTCGTAAGCTATGACTGAGAAATAATAACGTCATTTCAATCTATTTGTGCATTTGCTGTGTTTTACCGAAGCAATTTAGGCTATTTTGCATAATTTACCGTAGCCTACATATTTCATGTCTGAGACAAAGCGTCCAATAAAACAGTAGCCTACATCCAAGACAACAATAGCTTACAGTGGCCTACAGAACAATCCGTTACAAGCACACTGACAGGTGATGCAGCTGTTCTTGTATCTCATCCCCCATCTCTTCCTCACGTTCTTCTTTGGATAGAGCTAAGGAATGAGGAAAGGATGCAAGGAGTGAAAATATAGCCTGAGCTATTGGAATGAACCCGAGACATCTAGAGGGGTGAAAATCTAGAAAATGTAATTTGACACGTTTTCGACGTAGCCTAAACGTGTCAATTTAGCTCAGGTTTTGCGAAGATATAGCATGGCTACATTCTAGCCGGTTAAAAATGTAACAAAAAAAAAATTCCTAACCTCGTCTGCAACAACAAGCCTATAGAGACAGAGCGCAAATAGGCCCCGCCCACCCCGGGGGGGGGAACACATCCCGCTATCGCCGTCAATTTCACTTGACGTGCCTTCTTGTCATTTCGATCTGTTAGCTAACAGCATAAAATCATATCAAGAATTCAAATTATAACTAGTTTAAATATAATTATTGATATCAAAAACAAGTTGAATAAAAGCTAAAACAACTTGCCATAAAAACATAGATATCAAGAATAAAAATTTGAACTAGTTAAAATTCTATTCTTGATATCAAGAATAAAAATTTGAACTAATTAAAATTCAATTCTCAATCTCAAAAATGAAAGACCCCATTGCAATTAATTATAACTAGTTAAAATTAAATTCTTGATTTCAAGAATTGGAATTATAAGTAGTTCAAATGTAATTCTTGATATCAAAAACAAGTTGAATAAAAGCTAAAACAGCTTGCCCATATACTGTATGAGTGCGTATATTTCATGTGTACATTTCTGATATATTATGTGTATGCGTTTCACATGCAAGTGCTCTGTAATATGTACAAGCATTTCATTGTAGTCTACTCTGTACGAGGTAAAATATGAATTCCCTAGCTGACTGGACCCCAGCTTTTACATCACCAATGATTCTCTGCTGCCCCCTAGAGGAGAAAGTTGCAGCTCACCGTCAGAATACTGTTGTGAGTGTTAGTGATGCATCCATCATATAGCAGTCACATCATCACACCTATTTTTGAATAACCAAGACTTGTGGAAGTGGGAAAAGCTCACATTGCTAATTTATGTAACTGTTGCTTTAAGTTTTTTATTATTATTTAACACTGTTAGTGCTTTATGATTCACACCTGTTTTTTGCTTGTCCCTGATGCCTGTGGCCTCTCTAACCCACAGACTTTGCTGTAGGAGCTCCATTTTATGGCACTGGGAAGGTTTTCATCTGGGTGGGTGGCAAGAAGGGCATCTCCCAAGAGGCCAGCCAGGTAACAACCCTCATTGGATCATTTTTATTGGACATTATTTCTTACCAGAGGTTGGAAATTTGAATCCTGATTCATGTGTTTTCTGTATGTGTACCCCTCAGTTAGTTATTTTGTGTAGAATTACGTACATTACTTTAATTAAATGGTAATGCAACTTGCTTATGGTCAATGGTGCTGTGAGGTGGAGTCATTGTTCATCACAGTCAGTGATGATCCGAGCCAGTTTTTTAAATTCATATTATAATAAACATACAGGGATTGTGGCCTGTATATTTAATGACCTACCTGGATCGTGGCCTTGTTGTGGCGGAGGGCTTGCAAGGTTTCATGATCTCCAGAGCTATGTCATCTGGGGCTTGTGCCCCTTTTAGGGGTTTGGGGTGAGGACCCAGACAAACACGATCAAAATTGATACCTGTCACAGACTAGTGGCGCAACAAGGCAGAGGGCCGAAACATACCTTATGTAAATACGTGAACCTGGACGCTTCAAGCTAAGCAAAGTCGATTTCACATTCTAAAATGTGTCCGCTAAAATTCGTAACGCAATGCAAGTGCGAGCTGCTGTGTCAAGCGTCGCAGCAAGTGTCGCTATAGCTGGCAACAACAGGAAATTTGTGCTTTCCTCTGGTCTGTCTTTCACAAAATGCAAATGTCATGGAAACCCAGTTTGACGAGTCTCTCACTGAGTATGCTGTGCTTCGCTCACATAAACATAGTTATGATACTTTGTCACCTCTTCATTCAAATAGCAGCAATGAGTATAATGTGAATATGGGACTTTTATGGCAACATGCATGGCTATGTCCGGCATAATGTGGTATAAGAGAGTAAATAATCTCTGAAAACATGTAAAGCGTAATTTAAAAAAATGTACATCTTTTCAAAATTCTAGGATTGCAATTGTGGTTGAAATGAAAACATACGCAGCATATGCAGTCGGTTTATAGACGCTCAAATGTCCTGGATCGCCCCCTCAAAGACTCGGGTTGATAACCTCCAGAGAATTAACGTACGTTGAGAATGTACAACCGGGAAATACTTTTGCAGTGCATTGGTCCGGCGTTTTAATTCGTGTTCGTAAGGTATGTTTCGGCCCTTACACTACAGACACACATTGCAAACAACCCAGCGCAACACTTTTTACATAGTGCCGGTGTTCTGTCGATTTGTCCTACCTTGTCAAAATATCTTACCAGTAGCGTCATGCAGTTATCTATCGATCTTTGCTACCCTATCAGAAGATACTACCACAAGTAAATTATGATTCTTTAATAAAAGAAAAGTTGAATTAACATCACAAATGGTATAAAACTTTGAAAAACACCATAAGTATGGAAAAATGCAATACTAAACTTAGGTCAAAAAAATCGAGCATGAATTTATGGGCGTGCTGTTAAACACAAGAAAAATGATGCAATTGTGATGTGCACATGCGCAATACCCCTTGGTAGGACAACTCGATGGGTAGGATGAATCGACAATACACCGGCAACTAATAACATCTGTATAAATGTTGGTTCATATTGTTTGTAATGTCTGTTAGTGTATGTAACTTCCTCTGGTGATGAATAGCTGAGCCATCAGGATTACATTTTTTTGCCTCAGTATCTCCATGATTATTGAATTTCTGTGTCATAGGAATTGTAAGAAATAAAGGATAAACATGTTTTCAGTATGTTCATTGGAATAGAGGGCATTTGAGATGGGAATTGTGTCTCCGGTAATAGTATCTATCAGAGTTAATGCCTTTTTCTATAATGAGGCCCTGATAGTAAAGAATATAGCTTGCATTAATGACCTATAGTGATATGAGCCTACAGAAAACATGTAGCTCCAATCAATATTTCAGAGGCTAGGACACACATAAGTAGAGATAATAAGGGAAGACCCTGCTTCTTCATTATGGAAGTTTTTTTCCTAGAGGTAAAACAATGCCTTTAACTATGTATATTTATCTATGAAGGGAACATGGAAGGACATTGGCAATTTGTACACTAAATGACCATACATTAAGCTATTTCCATATACATTTTCATGTTCCTAGTAGCTACCCCACATACCATTTTGGTCCTATGAAAATTACCGAAAAATGTTACCACGCCTTGTTTTATTCTTAATATCTTCATGTCCATTAGTGGTAGAGACCTCAAATATTGGCACAAAATTAATAAAAGATTGTATTTGAAAATAATTTGATACCATATGAGTGCAAGAAAAAGGGTTTATAATACCCTCAATATCACTCTCGTTTAGGAATTTTGGACTTTTTTTTCCAAATCTAGGGCCTTCAGTAGACAGTTTGGTGAGGCTAGGAATAATACTTTTTAAGATATTAATTCCCAAACATTGCTTCCCAGATAAGGCGTTTTTGAAAGTGTAAAAAAATAAAATAAATCAAGAGCCAAAAAAATATAAAAACATTGGAATTGAACAAAAATATTTTACAGGCCTTAATTTTGGGACCCAAACAGTATATAGACAAACTTTGAACAAAATCTGAGACGGTGCTACAACCACTTTCCTGGATTCAGTCTGATTTGACACGGAATGACCCATACAAATATCTGAACCATAGACGGCAATCATGTGGGTGCTCAGGCGCCTGGGCACCCACGGGCAAATCGTGTTGCAGAGTGAAGTTATATTTTGATTAAATAAACGTGAAATAAGCAACCAATTGAAAAGCGTTGTTTCTTAAGGTATGCAGCCTACTACTGATTCTCCAGAGTGCCAGCTATCAATGAGACATAGTTAGTTAGAGGTGACGTGATTTGATTTGATACCTATTAAACCAAAAACCCACACAGAATTAAACATCATGCCTTTGTCAAATGATTCTGAGGAAAGTAATGTTAGCAGCATATTTTCAACATCTGCCTCCCAGTGGACAGTTTTACATTGTAAAGTCGGTGAAATGCCATCTCGCATTTAGGTGAAAAACCGGCTAAAATTGGTAAAAAGCTATTTTTAACCTGCATGCACTTTTAACACTTGCATACAGGCCTAATCATGTATGCGATTCTTGCCAGTTCAGTAGGTTATTATAGCACTTTTTTTTTGTTTGCGCATGTACTTTTGCTTGTACGTAGCTAGCCCTGATTGTTTGGTTTTTGGACACCCACAGAAACCGGATTTTTCCCCAAAACACTTGATTTATTGATAGCTGCTGGAATGTAATGAGAACATTTTGCCAAAATTATATCGAAAAAATCTTACCTACTGCACCTTTAAATAGTATTTTAATGGGTGACTTTCACTTTTACTTGAGTAATTTTGAGCACCGCGGTGGTGCAACGGGCTAAGGCTCGATCCCCGGGGATCGTGCTGAAAAATCTCCAATGTTTTCAATTAATTACTCAACTGTGGTGGCCCGCCACAGTTTCAGAATTAACCCAAAATATGTTTTTGCTTTCTTAATAATATTAGAAAGAAAAAAAGAAAGTTGCACACTCTATATGCTCCAATTCCATTTATTAGTAGGCAACGTTTTGGCAATAAATGGATTTGGAGTGTGCGACTTAAAAAAACAAAAAAAAATTCTAATATTATTTTACCGTTCGTCAGCACCTCGCTAAGTTATCTGATGTGCATCCTCCCTCTCCACAATTGTATTTCATAATAATAACAAAGATGTTGAAGATACATGCTGGTAAAGGTGAAAGCATTTATCAAATTGACTGCGTAATTGCCATTCATATGTACACAACTTATACCACAAAATACTTCATAGATCTAGCCTCTAATTTTGCTCTCAAAGTACACCAGATGAATGCATTTAACTTAAAACTTTTAAAGTATGGATATAGTTCAGCTCACCCCCACACATAGTGTCGGCTCTGGAACCAAACTCCTTGATATGGGGTGGTTTATCACCAACTCAGGAGTTGCTCAGGCTGAGAGGTGCTGGGCAGGAGTGAGGATACCCATGAGTCCCCGACTGGGAGTTGCTTAGTTTGACTTTACTGCGGTGGACACGAGGGTCACCTCCACCTACAGGTGGTGGAGAGGAAATCCCTGTCTGTTTTCTACGCTTATGCACCTAACCTAACGCTTACATTGGCAATAATAATTTACATAAAATAATGTAAAAATTGGAGCGGCATGATCGGGAGGAACTGAACCCAGGCTGTGGCATGTTATTGGACTTCTGTGCAGGTCACAGTTTGTCTATAAGACACTATGTTCAAACACAATGTTCATAAGTGTACATGATACCAGAGCACTTTAGGCCAAAGATCAATGATTTACTTGTAGTTGTCATCAGACTGGCGCCCGTAAGTTCTGGACACTCGGGTGAAGAGAGGAGCTGAGCTGTCAACTGATCACCATCTGGTTTGAGTTAGATCAGACGGTGCAGGAAGCTTCCGGACAGACTTGGTAGGCCCAAATGGAATGCCTGGCGGAGGAATCCAACTCTCACCTATGGTCACATGCTGTGGGTAGTGACTGAAAGAGTGAGATTGCGAAGACAAGCGGCCAAAATAGGCTTTCTCCGTGTGGTGGTGAGGCTTACTCTCCTTGACAGTGCGAGGAGCTCAGCCATCGGGGAAGATCTTAGAGTGGAGCCACTGCTCCCTCTGTATTGAGAGGAGCCAGTTCAGGTGGTTTGGACATCTGGTAGGAATGCCCCCTGGTAAGGTTGGAGGTGTACCAGGCATGTCCAGCTGGGAGGAGACCCCGAGGCAGACCTAGGATAAGCTGGAGGGATTTTATCTCCCAGCCGGCCTGGGATTGCCTTGGGATTCCCCTGGGATGAGTTGGAGGAAGTCATTGGGGAGTGGGATGTCTGGGCTACTCTGCTTCCCCTGTTGCCTCCGTGACCCTGTGTTGGATTAATGGATGGGATATACAGGGATGTCACTAACTCAGCTATTGTCCTATTCTCCGGTTGTACAATGTGTTGTTAAACACAATTAAAGGACAAAAGTTTTGTGAAGAAGTTGTCTGTTTTTTTCTTATACTGCTTTATTACACAACCATCTTTGTCTTGGCAGGTGATTGAAGGAAAGGAGGTGGGTGATGGGCAGTTCCAGACATTTGGCTACTCCATCAACGGTGGCATGGACGTGGATGAAAACAGCTACCCTGATGTCTTGGTGGGCTCCCTGGACGACCGCATCGCTCTGCTGAGGTAGTGGGTGCTGGGCATTGTGTCTGTTATTTCCACACTGTGCTTTTTTTGGTTACGTGGGAAAGAGGTCTGAAATGCCAGTGCTTTGTCCTGCACTTGTAAAGCTCTGTCTATCACTGATCCTCTGTACCAGCTCAATTTAAGCACATCAGTCTTGATTCATGGCAGATTTCCAGGTAGTTCATTAGATTACGTGTACAAACCCCAATTCCAAAAAAGTTGGGACAGTATGTAAAATGCACATAAGCAGTGATTTGTAAATTTAAAAAAATATATATTTAATTGAAAACAGTACAAAGAAAATATATTTAATGTTGGGACGGACAAAAAAAGACTGGGATGTTAAAAAAAAACACATTCCACAGGTAGGTATTTTACAGGTTTGGAACATTCCACAGGTAAATAGGTGATGCTATCAGGACTGGATATAAAAGGGTATCAAAAGACTCTTGATGTCTTATTTTCAGGTACTTTTACAAGCGATACTATAACCCATAGGTGTCAAACTCCCGGCCCGCCACGTCATTTTTTGTGGCCCGCGAGAACTTAATTATCTGACGCGGAATCCGGCCCGCCACGTCATTTTATGCGGCCCGCGAGAACTGAAGTATCTGACGCGTGTATCTACGTGGCTGGTTAACGGGGATTTACTTTTACGATATAACAGACAAACGCAGACGCGGACGCACACCCGCGGTACATACGTTAAATAAAACGTTAAATGAAGTTTGTATAAAAAATAAAAAAAGGGCGATTGCATCCCCCGCCCCCCCCCCCCCCCGTCAACAATTACAATCGAGGTCCGCGAAAATTCCAAGTATGATTATATTTATAGTCTTACAGTTACAACCGGCCCTTTGAGGGCAACCATAATGCTGATGTGGCCCGGGGTGAAAATGAGTTTGACACCACTGCTATAACCTATCTACATATGGGAATTGGGGGTGGGACTAGATTAAGCTGTAAATTACACGGGAATAGTATGGAACCCATGATTGGCTAAATGGCTGTAAGTCATCAAGGGTCTGAGGTATCAAACGAGCCTCAAACCATCACTCTGCTGCCAGATATGTTGTAGATATGGTGGATCACTTCAAGGGTTGTTTCTCATAAGTCAGGAGAACGAGCACTTCGGGCCGTCTATGTGCAGTACTCAATGTACTTTCGGCAAGTAGACAGTACTTGACACCAAATTGTTTTCTACAAAATCGCTGGAACCAATATGTTCATGGAACCAAATGTCTTGTCCTGGTTATGAAGCTGCAATTGTTTTATGATTAACACTGAAGAGTTTTTTTGACATTTTTCCAATATCCAGTACAGTCATTTCCAAAGAAACCACCTATCACACCTATGGCTATAATACATTGCTATTGTTATGTAAAAACTTTTGTAAGTATTTTTTTTTTAAATACTTAAAATTAAAAAAGATTAGGCTAGGTGTTTTTATACATATTATGTATATACCAGTGGCGGGCCGTCAGGGCCAGCAAGGCCTTCTCTGCTGGCCTAAACATCATCAGAATATAAATTTAATTTTTTTTATTTTTTTTTTTTTAATATGTATTAAATTATATTCCCCCCCCTTCTCTCTATTCTCTTCATTTCTCTCTTTGGTTGCGCGCTGCTCCAGCCTCAGATCGATATTTGGAGGGCTGGCCTTTTATAGAGCTTTTTTTTCAATCATATCATATTTCCATATGTGTGTTGCCAGTCAAGAAGAAAATCCCTTCTTGCCTTAATCAGACATTGCGGCGGCGCTGTAGCTAAAGTGAAACCGAAACAAACCTGTGGTGTGTTAACCAATCATTTCGACTTTGCGACCACCGGGCCAGCTAGCAGGCGAGGCGTACGATAAACGCACGTGCACGTCTTTTGGTGATTGGCACTATGAGAGGCGGAGCTATATAGCTTCTAGCAAACATTGAACTGACTTTTCTACAACAAGCTGTTACAACAAGCAGAGGAGGAAAGAGAATAGAGATCGATTATAATTATATTTCCATACAACATTTTTTTCAAGAACTTACTAACAGATTAAAAAGACAAAAAGAGTCAGAAGAAACGCTCAGAGACCGACGCGAGCGAGAAAGTAGCGCTAGCGAGTAGACATTCAAAGTCAACCACTGTCGCAAACTCATACACTGCAACAAATGTTGATTATTTGTTTCTAATTAAAATTTTTTTTTCTTTTTTTTTTTTTTTCATTTTTTTATTTGTTTATTATTTGTTGTCTTTGTTTGAAACACTTTTGGGTGCGACAACAACTTGTTAAAGCTAACACACTAAAGGTGGACTTAATAAAACTTTACTAAAAAAACTTTGTAAAAAAACTTTTTTTTAAAAAACTTTTTAAATTTTTTTTTTTTTACAGTATTTTAAGTATCTTAAAGTAAAGTTTTAACACTATAATAATTTATCTTAATTAATTGATTAATAATATTTTATTGTTATAAATATAAAACTGTTGTACTAATAAATGTTAAGGTGTTGCAACGTAAGTGTTAACTGCGTTTCTGTCTATGGTTATAGTGTTCTTCTCTGTAATGTAGTATAATTCAGGTTAGGAATGTGGAGATAATGTAGGTGGGAAGGTGTGGAATAATTCTGAAGGGGACAGGGTGTAGGGGTATATACTGTATGAGACGATTCTGACACAAATGTATTTTGTTGCATATTTCTGAATGAAATGGCCTCTTCTTCAATTCAAACTTTAAACCATGGATGTGCAGTGAATATTTTTTTTGATATTGACACTTAAATAAGACTAGTAGAAACTAGGTTAAACTAGTGGCATCGCCAGACCTATTTTAGGGGGTTTTTAGCCCCCCTAAAATTGACTAGCATCCCAAAATATTTTTTAAGCCACTAGCTTTAATCATAAAACATTTTTTCAGATTGATTTGACAACCATCGAGACTCCAGAATCATAACGCACAGGGGAAAGCCATTGGTTAGAGTGCAGTGTGGTGCATGCACGGAGCAGCGTGACCGCTCAATTAAAATGACCGCTACAGAGAATGGGTTGTAGAAGTGAACGTTCTGTAACAACCACTACTGATACCTGTGCTCAGGAAGTTTGGTAACAACATAACCTACTTGGCGAACGGAATGTCGTTCGTGTAAGCACTCATTCCAGAGGGTTAAAAACATTCAGGGACGTTGGCTCCATAGATCTGCTCTCAAGTACTACTGCCAGCTGGATCTATACCATAGACTTAAAAAAAAAAAGTAACCAAACTACTTTCCATTCATACTTATTGTAGGCTATTCATCAATTGTACATTTGCCACTATTTTGAGTCATATGTTGACCAGACTACTGTTGAATCTACGATGTATAAAACAGCTTGACTTTGTATGTATCAAGTAAAATCATGCTTTTATTTTTATTTTTATATGTATTATGGGTATAACTGTTGAAAATATGATTGCAAACCCTTTAGTTTGGTATATAGTTTCTATATAGCCTACTGGTTCAATTTTAGGTTTATATGAGATAATGGCAGCTTATTAGTTATTCGACTAAAATGCCTAAACGGAATTTGTGAAGCTTGCCTGTTATTGTTATAAATACATTTTAAAACAGAACCCATTTGCAACGTGTAATAGAGCCTCTCTAGTTCTATGTCCGCAGTTGGCTACTGCGATAGCCTGGATAATAGGCTACAGACAGATAATAGTTTACAGTTAGCGAGCTACGTAGGTAACTTAATTGACTCATAAAGTTAGAAAATGTTGATAAAGCAACAAAAGTGCAAGGTTTTTTATGATAGGGAGAAGCTTATGGGAGAGTAGCCTAAGCCCCCCCCTCCCCCCCATGAAGGGTGAGCCCAAGTGAAATGCATACATAAACATTTAGATGTATGCTATGGAATCTTGTTTTTAATGGCTACATAGTACAGTAGGCTATGCGAGGGAAAAGACACAGAATGTTTATGTACAACTTTTTAATATTACATTATCGTTCCTATATCGGAACATGCTGCTTTTTTAGCATGTAGAAATGGTGCATTTTATACATGTTATTGTCTGTGACTGTGGCAAAACGAAGGTTGTAAATGGTTTTGGGCTATGAATAGCACCCTACTATTTAATTATCCTGAAGTACAACTTGAGGGGCTGATGTAGGCTATTCGCAAGCGGTTACACTGTAACAACCCTGAGGGATTTCTTAAAGTAATTTACAATTTCAGATAAATATGAATTACTATAATTTGGACATTGACGGCTACCATTAGGGAGCCACCGTGGATAGGGCTAATAGGCTGCGTGTTCGTGCTGAAAGAGAGTATTGTGCTCGATGCAGCATTTGTTGTTAGTTGTTTAGTTATTAGTTGTAGCCCAATTATTATTATTTTTTAAAGCTAAAGGTTGTATATCTAATCGAGAAACTGTGATATTAAAGGGAGTAGAATCATTTCAGTTGCACGCCGTTGTTTGTTGTTGGTTTTTGAAACGGCCGCCCTATGCATGTATTGTAACATTAGTATTGAAACATAGCCTAGCCATGCATTAGCCTGTGTTGAGCACACCAACATCAATGGGCCATAAAATAACCAATGACATTATTGCTGGTTGTCAAGGGTAATCCAGTGTCACGGAATGGAGTAGATATTTATGATATTTGTAAGACTAAACAATCAACTTTATTTGTTCCTAGGGTGAATTTTAGTTACAGTAGCCATGTAAAATATAGCAGTTATAATTTTTTTGGAAAGGCCTTTTTATTTTTTATTTGTAACAGGGCATTATGTTGCTTTTATTTTACTCTCATTTCTTATTTTATCTAGCCACAACGGACATAATAAGAGATGCTTGTGGACAAACAAAGCTGTTCATTTTCAGATAGGTTTGGATATGTATTTGGACCCCTATATATCTCAACCCCTAATTATTTTGAAAAAGATGGAAATTTCCTCGTAGTGAATGCAAACATATTTTCTGTGAATCAGAATACTTTATGTGTTGAAAGAAACTAACTTTCTCCTAATTCACTGTAAAGCACATTTTATAAATTTTTGATAGGTTTGGAGACACTAAGGGATGCCAGGATATCCCCTTAAAAGTTTGTACACATGTGGACAAGTGGTGTGTGGACCAGGAAATGTAAAGAATTACCTGTTTTATATCTTTGCCTTTCAGAGGTGCACTGTAAAGTGAGAACTAATCCTTCCATTTTACATTTTTTGCAAGGATTTTGTGCATTTGCAGCCCATAATGTATATATTAGATTATGAAATAAATAATTTTAAGCAATGACATTAAATAGAAGAGGGGTCTTCTTAAATTTTAGCCATTACAAAAGTGTGTGGGGTTTTAAAGCTTTAAACAGAACAGTGCAAAACAGGCACAAATTGGCCCAATTTCTCTTCTGCCCAAAGTGGTTAATGTTTGCAAAATGTTACTGTAGAACTGGAACATTTCTGCAGCAGTGCTAATATTGCTGAATATGAGCATGAAACTAGCACTGAGGAAATTAGAGGTGCTCTTGCATAGTCACTGTGTGTTTAATATTGCGCTGAAGAGCACTATATGAACATTTGAAGATGAAGGTATATTTTAGTTTTATTGCAGTCGTTGATATTCTACTCTTAAACTGCTGACCTGGTTTTCCAGCACAATTAGACTCCACAGCATGCTTTGTATTTGCTTACATTTTACCCTCTGCCTTGATGGTTTACTATTTCTAGGGCACGTCCAGTTATTCACCTCTCCAAAAACTTCACTGTGTTACCCAAGATAGTGGACCCCAACCATTGCACCCCTGGTGAGAAGGCCTGGTGAGAAACTCTATTTTCTTCAGAAGAAATGTACGGCGGCTCTGCCTCTTGCACTATTGCAGCCTGGTGTAATTAAAACTCAATTATATTTGCTTGTGTTTAGTCACAATCTTGCTCATTGGCAGCATTTATAGATGCATTTCAATGTGATTTGCACAATGATTCAAGTGTTACAGTGTATGCTGCAAAGACAAATAATAATAAACCATTTATATTCATGATTTGCTGTTTGAATATAATAGTGAAGCATATATACTCAATTAAATGTATTATAAAATAATGTGGTTTGCAATGATGGTAAAATAGGATTAAAAATAGGCAGTGGCTGGGTGGCATATCGTGACAAGGTACTCGTATAGTGCACAGGTGCGCTCGACTTTAGTTTTTGTAAGGTTTTTATTTTGATACAGTTTCAGACATCAAGTAAAATCTCAAATGTTCAAATGTTTTACGGCTGTGCTTTGCAGTGTGACTGTCAAGGTGTGTTTCTCATACACTCTGAGCACAGGCAACAAAGATTTTAAGAAAAACATCAGTAAGTGGCTATCCATTTTTTATAATAACCTATATTTTTACCACTTCTGTTTTTCCATTGGTTGACTCCTCACACTTGTACCTCCTCAATTTAGCTGTGAAGTATACCGTGGAAGCTGACCAGAATCAGCGCAGCCCACGAGTCCGTTTTCTCAACAATAAGCATGATATCCACACAGGCTTCCTGTCCATGCCCTCCACCATGTGTCAAGTCTTGGACCTCAGCCTGGTGGTATGAGCCCATCCCTACTTTTTCCTCCTATTCACATTTCAGCATGACTCCTTAACCCATGATTGTTCAAAATATGATAGATTGACAGATACTAGACTGAAATTCTGATAGGCAGGGCTTTTTTCATGTATGCTGATGAAAACAAAATTTAATTCTAAAAACCTATACGTGCCAATATACCTTTTAAGTGAAAATATAGTCTGAAAAAGTCAGTCCAATGCTGTAGGTTGAATAGGAGTGAGTTATGGATGGGAGGTTATGAGAGGTGTATTTTTGTGTTCTTCCCACAGGAGCCCATCCATGACAAACTGGAGCCTGTTGTGTTTTTCCTCAAAGTGTCTCTGTACGAGCAGAAGGCCAAGGCACGGCGAAACCTGCAGAACCTGGACGCTTTCCCCCTGTTGAGCGGGGCACAGAGCCTCAGTGAGAGAGCAGAGGTATGGCACATTTCCACAAATCCAGCAGTGGACCATCCAGTGTTTTACAAAACACAAAACAATTTAAGTTATTACATAAACACAAGATCCACACTCAACATTTGTATTTAAGAGCCTAAAGATTCAAATGTTTTGGCATATTGCCTTCTTCAGTGAAATGGTGTTGTATGCTGCATGGCAGCCTTATACAGTGGCTTGAGAAAGTATTTATACCACATTAATATTTCTTATTTTGCTGTGTTGCAAAGTCAAATTCAAACATATTTACATGGGATTTTTTTCTACTCCTGTAGAAGTAATTTTCTATAATGTGTAAATAAAGTATTTATATATCATCAGGTTTATATAAAAAATAAAAAAACTTAAATATCACATTTACATAAGTATTCACACTTTTAGCTTTAACATATTTTTAAAGTATCATATTTAATATTTGGTCACATATCTTTTGCATGCTGTTACTTCCTGAAGTGTGTGACCCATCAACATCAAAAGACTATCTTCTTATCAGGTGCTGTTACAAGCGATACTTTAACCTCTCTGCATTTGAATGGATCTCTATAGGAATTGGGGGGTGAGACTAGATTCAGCTGTAAATTACGCTGGTACAGTATGTAACACATGGTTGGTAAAATGGCTGTTAAGTCATCAAGGGTCTGAGCTATCGAGCGAGCCCCAATCCATCACTCTGTTGCCAGATATGGATCACTGCAAGGGTTATTTGTCTTGACTAATTTTTCTATAGACTTCTATGGGGGAAAAAGTCAGGAGAAGAAACCTTTAAAGTGATCCATCCACTTCTACTCCATATCTGCCCGCAGAGTGATGGGTTGGGGCTCGTTTGATTCCTAGTGGTTAAAGTTGTTGCCTTTAATGTGGGAGAACTGGGTTTAATCCCTACCAGTTACCAAATGTTATATTTATTTAAGTATAATATATTCATTTATTCATTGTATAATATATTTATATATTATACAATGACAATGAGGTGAAGTGCAGACTGCCAGCTTTAATTTGAGGGTATTTTCATTCATATCGGATGAACCATTTAGAAATTATAGAACCTTTTGTACAGTACATAGTCCCCCCCATTTTTGGGTATCAAAAAATATTGGACAGTTTAACATAATGTAGAATAAAGTAATAATTTTTTATATTTGGTTGCATATTCTTTGCATGCCATGACTTCCTGATGTCTGTGACCCAACAATATCAAAAGACTCTTGATATCTTATTTTCTGGTACTCTTACAAGCGACACTATAACTTCTCTGCATTTCATTGAACAATGCGCTTGCATTGCATTACAAAATTTGGACTACACATTTTGCTACACAATGATGCAAAATGTTGTTTTTGTTGTTATTGAAGGAAAACGTCAACAAAGCTGCGCCTTTTAAAACAAATCTCTGCGTCATATTTATGTGACCAAAATGTTTGCATACTTCTTGAAAAAGTCATGGTGCGACGTCCAGTCATATTGACGTGACTGTTCAATATAGCAAAAAATTACTACAAAAGGCATATCATTTCCGTCTGTATTTCACTTGAACCGTCATTTTGAAATTTTGCCTCTTAATAAATTTGGTGTATTATCTGATTGTGTCATTGTTTGTTTACTTTCTATTATAAGCCAATGCTAACCAACAATACTAGCTATTCCAAGATTTTTCGCATTTTTCAGAAGATTGTTTGAATTTGGTAATTCAGTAGGTCCCGGAAAACTTTGGTGCTTATGTAAACATTGGCAGCATTGCATTGTGGGGCACGAATACTACCTTAATTCTGAAAAGGATAGTCTAGAAATGTGTCGTTACATCTAATTGACAAATTCAACTTTAGTTATAGAAATGATAGTGTGGGATAGGCGGGCAGAAACAGAAACTCCAGCTGCTGTAGAGACCAATCAGAGTTCTCCCTAAATCTGATGTCTTTTTTAAATTTTTAATAATAAAAATACGCAATTTTTTAATTGTTATTTAATTTGGGGTAATAATCTATTTTTTGATGATTTTCTTTTTCAGTTTACAAAAACAATTATAGGCCCCCTGCAGCTCTGGTCCAGAGCATCCTTTGTGAAAGAACGGATAAAAGGAATCGTGAAGCTCCTTTCCGTCTCAATATAATAAATGTAAACGGTCCTTAGCATGGCTGCCAGGAAATATTTCTGGTTCATGCAATCTAAAGGATTCTTCCTTGTTTGAATTTGACAATTGGAATGCAGCCCAAGTCCGCGCAGCACAGCAGTCCCCAGCAGCGGCAGCTATGGATTAGTACACTCGCATTTGTCACCTGGTGGTGGTTGTGGGAAACTATTTACTGTGGGAGGAAAAAAATAATGTGATAATTTGTCTTGAGGAACTGCCTGGAAGTCATGGCCAAATTAAATGTGAAACCACTGTATGTGTAGGCAGATGGGCAGAGACTTTGGGGCTGCAACGATTTGCCTCTGTGGTTACAGTGCTACTACACAACTGCACTGTTTTGTTCACCAACACCTCTACTTTGAGAGTGTGTCATGCCATTTCATTCAGCATTTTCAGTGGGCATAACAGGCTCTCTCTCTCCATCACAGATACATTTTCAGAAGGAGTGTGGGTCAGACAACAAGTGCACTAGCAACCTCCAACTGACAGCAATGTATGCCAATGAACAGCAGATACCTTTCCCTAGGTGTGTAAACTGGCGTATCAGAATCTCACTGGTTTCTGTTTCTTGGTAACAGCACACACTCACAGTATAATGATAGGTCTATAATTATTGCATTGTTTTTGAGTGCACATTGGTTTGAAGCAGCAAATTGGAGTAGTGGTGGGGTCACAGGATTACCGGCCCAGTAGGGTTTAAGGGACACCCTAGATGAACAATGCAATTATACTGAAGTTATCATGATATACCGTATGCCAGTTATTAATACCTGTATGTATTGCCTACTGTATTTCCTAGTCTGTTACGTTGTATGTCTGGCAAGACTTTTTCTAAAAAAGATTTAACATAATGTACTTCAGTGTAATTTAAAATGAAGTTACATAATTTAACATGGTTGTGTAATGTATGTAATATCATGCTATATGATGTGATGTAATGTTTTCCTAGCCAAGGAGGTCACCAAGTCTTAGAGTACAGCCACAGTGTGAAAAAGATAATGCTGATGGTGGAAGTGACCAACCTGCCGGCTCCTGGGAAGTTGGCCGAAGACGCCCACCAGACCATGCTCAACATCACTGTCCCACCCACGTTGCGCTATTCAGGAGTACGATCTCCAGTGAGTACAAAGAAGTCTCTGTTTTTACACATGAAGCCAAAGATTAGTTGCTGTCACTTTTTTTTTTGTTGTTGTTAGAAGATCTATGATCAGCTGGCCTGTTTTTATTTTTAAAAAATATTAACTTATGTAAAGCGTAGTCTTTTCTGTGTGACATTTTGTTCCAGCTGATGTTGAAATGATTTTAGCATAACTTACAGCAGCACTTACTCTTTCCATTTGTTATGTCTGTCATGGTTCATGGGTTATTGTTTTTTTTTTCCGCTGCGGTTCTCGTCTTTTATCTTCCATTGAGAATCCATCAGATTTTTTCCTCGTTCCGTCCCGGGGTTTTGCTTCGCCCCGCTCATTATTCAGATCACCTGTGCTGCTACCTGCGGGGTATTTAAGTTCCTCACTTCCGCTTCTCCGGTACTTCTTTGTCATTCATTTGTAGATTGAGCCAGGTATATCCAGGTTTAAGCGACCTTGTGATATTAACTCGTTTATGTCATGGATTGGCAGGCTTATTTCTTTTCTGTCCTCTATTCTGGCAGGGCGCTCTTTTTTCATGCTCACTGCTCCGTGCCGGGTTTCTATTATTTCCCGGTGCTCAGTGATTGCACCTGTTCAGTGTTTCCGTCGGCTATTTAACCTCTGCGTGTTTAGCTTCCTGCGCTTCCATATTTGTCTAAGCCTTAACAAAGTAAGCCGGTATGGTATAGGACATTGCAAATTCTGTCGACCACTTTGTTCTTACTGTTTGTAAGGACACGGGGGTTTTTGCTTTAGTTGTGGTATTTCTTATTTAGAATTTATTTAATATTCTCTAGTTTTCTCTCTGTTTGATTCTCACTTATTGATTCCCATCTGTCGTGCCTGGTCTTCCAACCATTTTCTCTCCTTGATAGTTTTTGTTCATGAGGGACTTGCTTTTAGCTTCTTCAGGTATACGATTGTGTTTCCTCCTGTTAGCATTCGGCGCTATTTATTTCCATGCTGTTCTCTACGAGACAGTGTTTTGTTTTGGTGGTTTTGTTTTGTTTCTCCTTCTATCAAACGGTGTAGAGTTACGTTCCGAAGGTGTTTTCTTTGCTTTTCTAGTTTCCTGTTTGGGCTCTAGTACTGAGTTCGGGAGATTTAGATTTGTGTTTCACTCATTCTATTCGAGTTCCCCCTATTTTCCTGGGTAAATTTCATTTAGCTGTTTAGCTGTCAGGAATTAGTTCATTTTTCGTTTCTTCTTTTCGTATTATATCTCCATTAATGGTCCTCACCTGTGTGGGTGACTTGTCTGATCTCCCTCACCTCTGCATTTGATTCTCCACTACTAAATCCATCACAGTACAAAGAAGCCATCTTATGGATGTTTCAGCAAAAGGTGTGGGAGTTAAACAGATTTTAACCGCTGAGTGCTCTGCCTGGTCCTCTTATGAGGAGGGCATTATTGCCCTTCAGACCAGACAGCATGTGTTGTGCACTCAACAGGATTTGCTGTGTGAACCGCTGCATGTGCAGGGTGAATTCATTAAAGAGCTCACACAGAGTCTCCATGCCCTGTCCTCTAACAGTCACTCCTCCTGTTCTTCCAGTTCCTCAAGCTCATATTAACCCTCCCCATTCCATCTAGAGAGCCCAAATTGCAGCTTCCCCTCCGTTATGACGGTCACTCTGGCAAGTGCCGAGGGTTTCTTTCCCAATGTGCAATTAAAAAAAAAAAAAAGCCCAACCATCATGGTTTCATTCATTCAAACCTTTATTTTAGCAGGGGGGACCCACTGAGACCGGTGGGCCCTGATTAATTTGTGTTGTTTCCTAACTGTATTAGCTAATTAAGAGTTGGGTAATTAGCAATTGTCACTTTTGTCCACTCATGCGACAATACTTTTGGCCGGGACTGTATAGTAAATTATTTGGCGGCCGGCAAAATGATTTCACGGACAGCCAAAGGGAAATCGCGACTGCCAAAATGACAATAATTGAGAAAACTGCAAATAAAATCATATCCAAATTAATTTAATTTTATGGGTGCAATATGGTCTTTTGGCCAGCGGATGGCGATATATATTGTACTAGTCACCTACAAGATGTCAGTACTAGGAGACGAGTATATGCGACTATATAGAAATGCGGCTAAGCTATTCTGTGGCAGAGTGCGACCTAAATCATTGGGGCGACTCGGTAGAAAGTCATAGCATGCGCAGCGAGTTGGATGGAACACGGACCAATTTTGAATTAGACTTTTTGAAGCCCTAACTTCTGAAATAAATAGCCTACTATAGTGGTAGACGTATCGGTCCCAATTACAATATTCATGTTTGTCTTAAATTATAAAAGGCAACAGCTTTAAGAAAAGGGTGTTATTAATAGCCCAAAGCGCATACGACCAAAGAGGGTAGGCGGAGCAAGAGGTCCAACTTCGGCGCTGGAATGTCTGCAGTTGGAATCTATTAGACAGACAACAGGCGCTCATTGAATGAATGGAAGTCAATGGAGTTTTTACAAAACAGTTTGCTAAAAGGGTCATTACCAGACAGACAAAATGAAAAGTCTCCCTTTTTTTTGATTATATATGCCTAGCCCTGTAACGCCATTTGTATCACATATGATACACAAGTTTCTGAGACTTCTTGGTCATCAACATGATCAATACTTTCCTGAAAAGCCTGTTGTATACAATGTAATACATGTATTCTGCCCTCTGGTGGATCATCTGTGCATTACAGGCAGTAGAAGGTCTTTCAGTTGCAATACCCAAAATGGCTGCCTCCATGTAGGGAGTGACATGTGTTTTGCAGGGAAATCTTTACCAATTTAGAAAAAGTTACGGTAAGAATAACATTTATATTGTTACTAATATTTCAATATGAATATTCACTGTACTGAAGAAACATATAATTACTTAATATTGTGTATGTTATTTTGTAGTAAAATCGTGTTGAAAATGTGTGTATTAAATATGATACAGCAGGTATATAAGGTAATTTATCTGCAAATCCCTCAATCATCATTGTATTGCATTTCATGATGCAGTATGCATTATGCCTACCACAATGTAAAATACACTATTTTGATTATTTAATTAAACTAATTAAAGATTGAAATGAAGATATATTTGGAGTGGAAATTGAGATATTTATATGTATTTTTTACATGCAAAAGGCAGAATCATGATAATTAGTTATGTTGCAATGGATCGCTTTCTAATAATTGTCTTTATCTCATTGATTTTCACTAAAATAATGCCCTGGCTCTCATGACCTGTATGTTATATTGACCAATTCAGAGTAGAAATTCCGAATACACAATAAAAAATGTATGTGTGTATTTTCAGATGGCAAAACGGTACACGGTTGATGATGTATTGCGCATGCTTATGGATGGCAATTCAAGTGACATGGAGCAGCTAGGGGAAAATGAGGATGAGGATGATGAGGAGGAATGGCTTCCTAATACAGTGAATATAGAGGGAAGCTCAGATAGTAGTGATGAGGAAGACTTACAAAGTGTTGAGGAAGATGAAAGTGTCGAGCAGATGAGCGCAGAACAGAGCAGAGCGCCAACAACAACACAGGGCACAACAACAAAGCAGTCAGCAAGTAGCCAAGTGATAAGGAAAGTGTATAGGTGGAGAAAAGTACAGTTTGAACCTCCAGTTGTTGAATTTGATGAATGTGTTGAGGAAGCCTCAGAAGATAGGTCAGACTGGACACCATACATGTATTTCAAACAGTTTGTTACTGATGAAATGCTTCAGGAAATTGCAGAACAAACAAACTTGTACAGTGTACAGGAACAGGGAAAGTCAGTAAACACAACTGCCAAAGAAATGGAACAGGTTCTGGGTATGTACATGCACATGGGTTTAGTACAGATGCCCAATGTACGAGCCTATTGGGAGATGGAGACAAGGCACTCCCCAGTTTGTGATGTGATGTCTCGAGATCGATTCCTGAAACTGCTGACAGTGATTCACTTTCAGGACAACCTCAGTGTGTCTGATGATGCAAAGAAAGATAAGTTGTGGAAACTCAGGCCATGGTTACAAAAACTACGAGAACAATTTCTTCGCATACCTCCTGAAGAATGCAATGCAGTTGATGAAATTATGGTGCCATTCAAGGGAAGATCTCATTTACGGGTCTACATTCCAGCAAAACCTCACAAATGGGGTTTCAAGATGTGGGGACGTGCTGGACAGAGTGGCTTTCTTTATGATTTTGATGTTTGTCAAGGTGCAGAAAACCCAGACAAAGAGAAATCTGATGTTGGTGTTACTGGAGATGTTGTCCTGAAAATGACATCAACCCTTCCAGCAGGAAAAAATCACAAGGTTTTCGCTGACAACTATTTTACATCAGTTCCACTGGTGGAACACCTGAAAGAAAGAGGAATCTACTACATAGGCACAGTCCGAATGAATAGGGCAGGCCTAAAAGAATGCAACATGGTGGATGAAAAAGATTTGAAGAAAAAGGGAAGAGGGTCACTGGATTTTAGAGTAAACCAGGAAAACAACATCATTGTAAGATGGTGTGACAACAGAGCTGTGAACCTACTTTCTTCTTTTGTTGGCATCGAACCAATTGGAAATGTGAAACGTTGGGATCGAAAATCCAAAACACACATAATGGTTCCCAGACCAGCCATTGTTGAATCATACAACAAATTCATGGGAGGTGTTGACCTCCTTGATATGCTGTCCGCACTTTACAAGTTCAGCTTCAAATCCCGAAGATGGTATTTGTACATTTGGTGGCACACTGTCACAGTGGCAGTCATCAATGCATGGAACCTCTACAGAAGAGACCAGAAGAAACTGGAGCCCCAGAAGAAACCCATGGCCCTGCGAAGGTTTCAGGCTTCTGTTGGCACTTCTCTCACAAGCGCAGGAAAGGCCAAAGTCAAGTGTGGCAGACCACTATCCTCTCCAGTACAGGAAGCAGCCCCCCCCCCCCCCCCCGCAAAAGGCCAACCGCTAGTGTACCTGCTGATGTGAGAAAGGATGGCATTGATCATTTCCCAACATGGGAAACCCGACAAAGATGCAAGCACTGCACAGGCAATCACTTCTCACATGTCTACTGTGGGAAATGGAAAGTCCATCTTTGCCTGAACAAGGACAGAAACTGTTTTGTTGCCTACCACAATGTGAAATAAAAAGGTTGTAAAAAGGTTCCAAAGGATCCAAATGCAATGAAAAATGTATGTTTTTGTTTAAAATAAAATAAAAAACTGAAAATCAATAAATTGCATAAATGCCTGGCGAATCAAATATGATACATAAAAAATATCATATATGCAAATTAATTTTTGAATTTTTTATTTTTTATTTTGTCAAAGGGTCCAATAAACACTTCAATTTCAAAAAAATTTCTGGCTATTATTTCATATGTCAGGCTTTACAGGGCTAGGTTGTCAGGACTCTGCTACAACAACCCGTTATGATTTTGACTATCCAACGAAAAGCAACTTTAAATCAGGCTAGCGCCGGGCAAAAGCGAGTCACTCTAAGCATACGTTATGTAACTTTAGTTGCTAAGCTAACTGAAAACACTACTGCGCATGCCTGGTCACTTCCTCTTGTGAGGACAAAACATCCAATGGGGAAAAGCACCATTTGCGTATCTTGTCATACATCTAAAATCTTTGTTACGACCCTCGTCTTGCCACAGCCACAGACTATAAAATGCACCATTTACAAGAAAATCATGTTCAGATATAGCTAGAAACAGCTTTGTACTAATAGGCCTAAGCATTTAGCGTTTTTCATTGCTTAGCCTACTGTAGGCTACTGGCTACCTGATGCACTTTTGGTTTAGAAGACACCTAATTTTTTCATAGCTATACAAATGTTAATGAAACCAAATATCTTACCTGTAGGTTATATGCAGCTACCACTGTGTTATGATTAACCCTGAAGAGTTTTACTTGTTACACTTCGCCAAAGTTGGCTTAAATGCCTTCGCCAGGGTAGCGACACAGTGGCTGAGTTCACTATAAAGTTCGAGTGCTAGCTGTTCAGACAGGTTGACCAGAGGCTCCCTTGATAACATTATTTTCGGATGTGTTAGACGAGTCTGTTCAGGATGCATTAACCATTCTAGAGAAGTAGTATCTGCCGCTATTCGGATTAACAATCGTCTCCGGGACCGTTTAAGTTGGAGAGAACAAAGAAAAGACCACCGAAGGAGGTTCTCTCTTACTCTGTTCACGGAGTCCTCTCTTCCGGTAGTTAAAAACCCTGTGCATAGTACTGACGAGCCTATGCAGGAAGATGGGGTAGCGTGCCCATCTTCCAGTGAGACCGCTTCTAAAATAAAGTGGTGTCGTTAGGAGGAGTCGGTCTCAGGTTCTGAAAGGGTTCTCGTCTTTTATCTTCCATTGAGAATTCATCAGATTTTTTCCTTGTTACATCCTGGGGTTTTGCTTTGCCTCGCTCATTATTCAGATCACCTGTGCTGCTACCTGCTGGGTATTTAAGTTCCTCACCTCTGCTTCTCCGTTGCTTCTTTGTCATTCATTTGTACATTGAGCCGGGCATAGCCAGGTTTAAAAGACCTTGTGATATTAACTCGTTTATGTTCACGAGGGACTTGCTTTTAGCTACTTCAGGTATAGGATTGTGTTTTCTCCTGTTAGCGTTCTGCCCTATTTATTTCCATGCTGTTCTCTACGAGATAGTGTTTTCTTTTGGTGGTTTTGTTTTGTTTCACCTTCTATCGGAAGTTGTAGAGTTACGTTCCGAAGGTGTTTTCTTTGCTTTTCTAGTCTCCTGTTTGGGCTCTATTGAGTTTGGGAGATTTCGATTTGTGTTTCACTCATTCTAATCGAGTTCACCCTATTTTCCTGGGTAGATTTCATTTAGCTGTTAAGCTGTCAGGAATTAGTTCCTGTTTTTCTTCTCTTCTTTTTGTGTTATATCTCCCTTATTGGTCCTCACCTGTGTGGGTGACTTGTCTGATCTCTCTAACCTCTGCGTTTGATTCTCCACTACTAAATCCATCACAATGTCATGACATGGATTGAATCTGATGACAGCAGGAAAATTTGTAACTGATATAGATTCAAACAATTATGATATAGCTTCAAACAATTATGATATAGCAATTAGACATACACTATATGGCCAAAAGTATGTGGACACTTCTTAGTCTGGGGCTGTTTTCATGGTTCAGGCTAGGCTCTTTAGTTCCAGTGAAGGCAAATCTTAACACTACAGCATACAATAACATTCTAGACCAGGGGTGTCCAAACTACGGCCCGCGGGCCAATTGCGGCCCTTGAAGCGTTTTAAAGCGGCCCTCGAAACATTTCAGAAGGATTATTAAATCTGGCCCGCTGCTACAAATGAGAAAAAAAAATGCTGTTGTTTTTTTAACACTAGGGGGCAGCATAGTAAAAGCCCAACTCTAAAAACAGATCAGCAGTTTGCGCCCCCCCCCCCAAACAAAAAATTATCTTATGCATTAGCTAGCCAACGTTCCTGTAGCCTACAAATCGTGTTCTTATCAACATGGCGACTGCAAAGAATCCAAAGATGGATAGTGAATGTAGGAAATTCCAGCCACGATGGCAAAAGTAATACTTTTTCAGAGTACAGAGGCAAGTGTGTCTGTTTAATTTGCCAGGAATCAGTAGCGGTGATGAAAATAATTTAACGTTAAGAGACATTATGAAACGAAACATGATGCGTCTTTTAAGGCATATACTGGAGCAGACAGAGAAGAGAAATCAAAGCAGTTGGCGGCAAGCCTATCATTGCAACAAACCCAGTTTTTTTGTGCTAATCAAACGCAGCAGAATGCTACGAGGGCTAGCTACGAGGTGGCTAAGCTAATAGCGAAGTATGGAAAGGCCTTTGTAGAGGGTGATTTTATTAAAAGAGTGCGTCACAAAAATTGTGGAGATTGTATGCCCAGAAAAGAAACGACTTCTGCAATGTTAGTGTTGCGAGAAACAGTGGGCCGGCAAATCGAGGATTTATCAGCTAACATCAAGGCGCAAATATCAGACAAAGCTCCGTTGTTTCTTTTCTATTCAATTGCGTGTGACGAGAGTACCGACACAACAGATTCGGCTCAGCTACTCATTTTTTTGTGGGGGGTTGACGATGATTTTTGCATTACTGAAGAGCTCCTCGACCTTCGGAGCCTGATTGGAACAACGAAAGGAGCTGATATTTTTGAAGCTGTGTCAGTTGCTATTCAAAATCGGAATCTCCCTTGGGACAAGTTGTGTGGAGTTACAACAGATGGTGCTCCAGTCATGTTAGGTGAGCGTAACGGAATGGCTTCCCTGGTTTGCAGAAAAGTTCATGAGTCTGGGGCGAGGCTGTTAAATTGCACTGTATTATACACCAGGAAGCATTATGCGCCAAAGTCACGAAACTGGGCGATGTCATGAACACAGTCGTGAAAACTATTAACATAATTTGTGCGAAAGCACTCAATCACAGAGAATTTTGGGCATTCCTGTCTGAAATGGATACAGAATATGGGGACGTGATCTACCACTCTGATATACTCTCACATATGTGAGCAAACATTTCCCCTGATGACGCTAAACAAGAGCCGTTTGCGATCAAAGATAACAGACAGTCACCTTTGCAATGTCCTGCGAATCGCATCTACAAACCTCACGCCCGACATCACAGCGATTCTTCAGTCCAAGGCACAACAACACTGTTCTCATTAGAAGTGTCACTGGTGAGTGAAATTCTTAAAATCTCTTCAAGCTCGCCTTTTAATAGGCTATAATACTATTCGCCTAATTTAAATAGAAATCTAAGTGATGTTGGCAACTGTATGCCACATGTCTGAGCGCACTTGTATTTATTTTACACACACACGCACACATAGCCTATATATATATATATATATAATAGCCTGTGGCCCGTGGTAGTCATAATTTTTCTCCATCTGGCCCTCAGTGAAAAAAGTTTGGACACCCCTGTTCTAGACTATTCTGGGTTTCCAACTTTGTGGCAACGTTTTGGGGAAGGCCCTTTCCTGTTTCAGAATGACAATGCCCCCATGCACAAATAGAGGTCCGTACAGAAATGTCGAGATCGGTATGTAAGAACCTGACTGGCCTGCACAGAGCCCTGACCTCAACCCCATCAAGCACCATTTGGATCAATTGGAAAGCCGGCTGCGAGCCAGGCCTAATAGCCCCACATCAGTGCCTAACCTCACTACTCACTTCTGACTGAATGGAAACAAATCCACACAGCAATGTTCCAACATCTAGTGGAAAGTCTTCCCAGGAGAGTGGAGGCTGTTATAGCAGCAAATGGGGACAAACTCCATAATAATGCCCATGATTTTGGAATGAGATGTTGGATGAGCAGGCGTCCATATACCTTTGGCCATGTAGTGTATGCATACCTTAATGCATATAGGGGCTGGATCTTTAACTGCATTTAACTGGTAAACATTATTATTTATCAATTATAAATCAAGAGAACAATTGTGGCTGGCACCAGAAACCTGTAGAGACAATGGTACAACAAGGCCAAAATAGGAAATACCATTGAAGGATAACTAGTGAACTAATACAGGAAGGAGTACTGAATTTATGCAGGCAAAATTGCAGCATTGATGTTTTATCACCATGAGGTGACCTTTGTCTTCAATATAATCTTCTTTTTTTGTCATTTAAGAACTTGGATATTCAGTGCCATGCAGAAGAGACACTGTTGTGTGAATTGGGAAACCCGTTGAGTGGCAATGAGCGGGTAGGTGCAAGAAACACCTCCTTGCCACGTACGTCCCCACATCCTATTTCCAGAAGGAACCCTGTTAAGCTATTCTTTTGAGGTTTTGGTCTCTGTAGTCTGTAACTCCAGAGGGTAATGCCTATCTCTTGCTTCTCCTGTAGGCACGACTACAGCTTATTTTTGAGATGACTGGGATCAGTCTACACACACAAGAGATTGATTCTCAGTTGCAGCTGTCCACGTAAGTAGTTGACTGTTCTATCTCACCAGCCAGTCACATGACTCGCCTATCGGGTCCATAACCTACATGATTTAAAGTAATCCGTAACCAACATGATTTACACCCAAATGTGATCAAACAAAATATAGCACAGACCCACCATTATTTTTGTTTACATTTTTAAACGTTTTCTGTGTTGATTTTAACTGGTGGGCGTCTGAAAAATGTATTTAGTATTTTATTAATGCAGCATACTGAAGCTGGCTTCAAGTTAATTTGAACAAAATATCTGAAGTAAATATCTGAAACATAGGTGGCTATCATGTTGGTTCTCAGGCGCCTGGGCACCCACAGACAAATCGTATCGCAGAGTGAAGTTATATTTTGATTAAAAGAACGTGAAACAAGCAACCAATTGAAAAGTGCTGTTTGTTGAGGTATGCAGCCTACTACTGAATCGCCAGACTACCAGCTATCAATAAGACATAGTTCGATATCGGTGATGAGACGTTGACTCCACAAAATGGACAAGTTTGTAATACCAATTCAACTCAAAACCCACACAGAATTCAACATCACGCCTGTATCAAATGATTCTGAGGAAAGTAATGTTAGCAGCGCAGTTTAACATCTGCCTGCCAGTGAACATTTTTATGTTGAATAGTCAGTGAAATGCCATCTCGCAACAACCGGCTAAAATTGGTTTAAAATTTTAACACACTTTTAACACACTTTTACACTTGCATACAGACCTAATCATGTATGAGATTCTTGCCAGGTAGTAGCCTGCCTGCCAGCTAAATAGGTTATTATAGCACTGCAAGCAAAATAAATCCAACATTTCGGCAATAAGAATTGAATAGAATTTAACGTGGCTTTTAACGGGGGGATTGTGCCTATGGCTGAATTTTTTTTAGGGCACCCCCTGGGAAAAAAATAAACACTGCGCCTATTATCTGAACAAATAGTCTGTTTTGTTTTCGTTTTTTTGTTAGCGCATGTACTTTTACTTGTACTTTTAATACTTAAGTAATTATATTATAATGAATGTACTTTTGATACTTAAGTAAACTTAATAGCAGATACTTTAATACTTTTACTTAAGTAGTTAAGTAATGGGTGACTTTCACTGTTACTTGAGTCATTTTCCAGCCAGGTAGCTTTACTTTTACTTAAGTATGAATTTTGAGTACTTTTTACAACACTAATCTCAAGTATCTGTATTTAGTGTGTATACTGTAGTTACCCCAAACACCCAATACATCCAGCTTTGATGTCCCCTTTAGCCCCCTGGTCTCATAATTATGGAGGTAGATTTCTATCAAAAATAAATTAGCACAAATGCAAATAACATTTACAGATATGTTTCCAATGTTCACATGTACAAATCAAAAGCTTGGCTTGCGAACTGGCGAATCTACATTTGCCGATCGAAGGACACGCTTGATCTGCTTGGATTTACGGACAGAATTTTGAGACAAATATTCCGCTGTTTTTCACTGTGTCGATTCACACACGCTTAACTTGCGATTCGTAAGGAAAACTTCTTCTTCTTTGGTGCCACATTACACGGCGGTGTGTGTGTTCGGCTCATCAGCGCCACTTTTAGAACAAGTGGCCAAAATTGCACATTATCTTTAAGAAGTGGATTTATGGTCAATTTAATTAAAACAACCGAGTTTTGAGTTTATTTCAGTTGTAAAGTTAACCCCACGCTAATCTTGCGATGGGAAGTTTTTTAAACAGTCATTGCACAAAACTCCTATCAGATTGCATGTAGCTAGCTAGCTATATTACATTACAGAGGGGTAGGTCCGTACATTGATAGGAACTAAGAAATACAACACTATGAGCTAAAACAAGGAGATAACTACATGCAATTTGAATGATAATTTTCATTTAGGTGTCTTATCTACTAGCTAGGTAGGAGCTATTTCATAGGAGACATCGGTATCAGTGAGAATAGCTGTCAAATTAATTTAATTGGCTACAATAATTCACATGGTTGAGTTTGTTTTACCCATGAGGGGCGAAAGAGTTATGTAGCTACTGTGTACGTACCTACCCCTCTGTAATGTAATCTAGCTAGCTAGCTACATGCAATCTGATAGGAGTTTTGTGCAATGACTGTTTAAAAAAACTTTGCAAGATTAGCGTGGGGTTAGCTTTACAACCTAAATAAACTCAAAACTCAAGCTTTTGATTTGTACATGTGAACATTGGAAACATATCTGTAAATGTTATTTGCATTTGTGAATATAATTTTTGCATTCATCCAAATGGTAAATACAATTGTGGATTATATCTACGAACACAAATTGAGAGGTGTGTGTGTGTGGATGGTAAATACAATTGTGGATTATACTTTTGTGCTTGTTTATTTTTGATAGAAATCTACCTCCATACACAATTGTTTATGTTTAGTAAGCAAACTTACCATTTCAAATATCCTACCACCAAAACACGAATCCCCCCCCACCCCCCTATACCCATGTATGCATGATACTATAAAGCTAAGTTATACTATATACACCCTAATAGGTACGTGTGTTTTTTTCCAGGCTGAGCGAACAGGATGACCTCGATCCTGTATCTGTGGCTCTCATGATTGAGTTTTCAATACAAACCACCTTCTCCATGTAAGTTAGGGGCTAGACAGCACATCATTGTAAGGTATGGTCATTGTAGTCATTGTAAAGTAAAGTATCATCCCCCATTCTCTATCCCTTTTGCCCTGTCTCTCCACAGAAGCAAGCCCACAAGACAAACCCAGTTTAGTGGGAAAGTTATAGGTGAGTCAGCCATGAACTCCACCAGTGATGTGGGCAGCCTTGTGGAGTACACATTCAGGGTGAGTGATAGTGCTGTGTAACTTATCCTGTCCAGGGTAGATTCTGGCCAGCAGCCCTACAGGGTAGTGTATAACTGGCCAAAGCACTTTAATCTCAAAGCATCCCCGAGAGAGGATTTCAGTTGAAGAAGCAGTAGTGGGGAGCATGAGCTTCAGGGAGGTGTTTGTGCTAGTCTGTACTCACCTTGAAACAATGTAGCATGTTGTAACTATACTGGGTGGCTCATTAATTTAGGGCAGCACACCGTGCTGCATGGATGAGCCTTACTCCCGTTCCCCACCAGACGCGCAAGCGCACGCACACGCGCACTGGTGCACTTCACTTCCGCTCCCATGTTAACGAATTGCCGTGGTTCTCACCGGCTGCGCGTGCACGGCTGGCGGGCGGACGGCTCGCGGACGTGGAGCGAATTTTTCCGCTCGGGGCGGAATTTTCTGGGCGTCCGCATGCGCAATCTCATAGAAATACATTGTATATGCACAATATCTGCATCATATGACCACATATTAATGTTTTTCAACCTACTAATAGTTTTACTATTGTTATTCATTATTTTAATACATATTATATTTTAGTATAGGCTCTAATGAAAAAGGGAACAGAGACAATCACCATTGTGGGATGAATGAAGTTATATGGAGTCATACATTTTACATATAACCAGTTATTCCCGTTTTTGTAATGCTTTTTGTTTATTATAGGATACATATTTGTTCAATTAATTAAGACTATGCTTACTTCCCGAAAGGGAAATAAACGTTATTCTATTCTATATTCTATTCTGTTTTTATTGTACTGATATCACTGTATCGATTTAAGGTACTACAGAATAGCTGCTAATTCTGATATAATTAAATGTTTAGAACATGTTGATTACTGTCCCAAATAAATAAAAGTGAACTTTATAAAGGAGGCATTGTCTTGTTTGCTACATTTAGCTTTACATTGCTAAATTTAGTTTTTAAGCAGTAAGACATATGTAATAGCAGTATTTACTTAACCATTATTTAGCAAAGCTCACAAATCCGGAATGTAGATTGTTTGTTTGTACAGCGCGTCTCTGTCATTCACGGAATGCACTCCGAAAAAGCAATAAAAGCGTCTGTGCTCTTGCGCGTCTGGTGGGTTCAGTTCTGCTCAAATCTGCACGTGCAATAAGCGTCTGTGCGCTTGCGCGTCTGGTGGGGAACGGGCGTTACGGTCTCGGATCGAATCCGGACTGTGCCAGTGTCGACATTGACCAGTACACAATTGCCGTGTGTGTTGCCCAGGGTACGGGAGGGTTCAGTCGATTAGCGATCCACATTTCATGACTCTCCGTTGGTTGATCGAGTGCCCGTAGACTGCATGCCAAAGCCAGATTTTCCTCCCACTCTGCTCTTTGCGAGCTTAGCTGTAGGCTGCAGTGTGAAAAGAAGCAAGCTGGTGACATCACAGGTTTCTTCGGAGAACAGCAGATTCTTGATTCAGCTGTGAGGTGTCGTGCATGAACATGGCTGCGGTTATATCATAGTGGAGCTATGGCTACCAATATCAGCTTGCATCAATTTCAAAACATTGATGCTAGCCTACTGGACAGCCATATTTTCAACAAGATAATCAGACCCTACACACTACCCAGACCTTGCCATTTCCTTGATTTCCTTCTGGGATAGTACAGCTGTGTCAAGATACGTCAGCTGTGTAGTGGTATTTGCTTTTGTTTAAAATACTGTTTGTTGCTTTGCTAGGAAAGCTTTGCACATTGATTATAAATGGGCCTTCTGTGCCTTCTTGGTGATATCAGATTTTTGTATCCCTGAGACTAACTCTGGTGTTCTTCACTGTTTTATGTCACTCTGGATAAGCACATCTACTAAGTGATTGTAATGTAATGGAATGCAGTGGTGTTGTCATGTGGCTCTGCATGTAATTTCAGCAGAGAGGAGGATCAAGAGGTGACAGAAATCTGCCCTGCACTGTTTCAGGTGGCAGTAGATGGGGAGCCCCTTGGGACAATGGGAAGTCTGGAATTGGAGTTTGACTGGCCTTATGAGGTGCCGAACGGCAAATGGCTGCTTTACCTGACGGAGATTGTGACCAAGGGGACATCAGAGACCCATTGTGTGCCCCCTGGGAAGATTGTGAACCTGTTGAACCTTACAGTGAGTGGAGGGGAAATTAATCATTAATACGTATCGTGGGCTCCAGAATTACTTTAACAGTATGGTGGAGGTTCCGTGATGTTGTGGGGCTGTTTTTCCTCCAAATGAACCTTGTTAGGGTACATGGCATCATAAACTCCATGAAATACCACAAAATGTTAAATCTGAATCTGGCTGCCTCTGCCAGGAAACTAAAACTGGGTCGTCGTTGGATCTTCCAGCAGGACAATGATCAAATCATACGTCCAAATCAACACAAAAATGGTTAACTGAACACAAAATCAAGCTTCTACCATGGCCATCTCAGTCCCCTGACCTAAACCCCATTGAGCTGAAGAGAAGAGTGCACAAGAGAGGACCTAGGACTCTGGATGATCTGGAGAGATTCTGTAAAGAGGAATTTTTATTGGCAAAGGGAGGATGTACAAAGTATTAAATGCAGGGGTGCCAATAATTGTGGCACACGTGGTTTTGTTAAAAATAATGAATTCTTGATGAGGGTTTTTTTTTTCTCAGAATAAATTTACTTCAATTAAAGGTTGGATTTTTCTCATTTTTTCTGTGTGAGATTAAGCTAATTCACCAAACGGTTAATTTTTTTAGAACCCTTTTTACTCATCTTTACCAGGGGTGCCAATAATTGTGGAGGGCACTGTATATATATATATATATATGTACGTTACAAAATAAGGAACCATTGTCACTATAACATTGGGATCGTAAAATAGTTTATAGAGATAACACTTTCAATCTGTATATTGTGTGACCAGAGCCAAAACAACAAAAATTGTGTCACTGTCCAAATAATTATGGACCTAACTGTATATCTTAATCTTTTGAATTGGCAAAATATAATAGTGTTGACTAACCAGGAGTGATGCTAAATAAAATGTATTGTAGTAGACTGTAACTACACTATAGCCATTGTGGTTGTCATGCAGGAACCCAGTTATTTGGCAATTACAAGAAGTTGTGCAAAAGGTGGATGGGGGCAAAATAAAAAACTTGAGTTCCTTAGAAAGAATATCATCAAATTTTACTTTTGCCAAAGTTAGACAAATAAGTTCATTTTTCATGTTTTCTAAATGCTTTGATGAAAAGACTGAAAAATAGACAGTGCAATTCTGTTGCCACATGGTCTCCTGTAAATATCTGTCCTCACCCTAAGTCACCAATGCTCACCTTGTTTTCCCCTTGTCCACTGGCTTTCTGATGTGGTCATATTTTTCAGATAGCCGTTGGGATAATCTCTTGGTCAATTTGTGTTGTACTTTTTCTGTTTATTAAAAAACGGATCCACCTCATAAAAAAAACAAAAACTTTTTTGCAAATAGTGTATGATATGAATTGTGTAACCGGTGCATCTCTCGCAGCGTGTAATGAACTGACTTTTCTCTCTTTGCTCCCAGCTGTCAGAGAGCACGTCAAGCCGACAGAAGCGAGAGGTGGACACCACAGAACCACAGAGCATCCAACCACAGGCAGCCATCACACTTCAGACTGCCCAGAAGGAGTATTACCTGCTGGTGAGATATGACTGTGATGAAAACATGAAGCTTTTTCCACTTAGAGCCCCTGATCTCTGAAAAAGAACATTGCTACCCCACAGTATTACAGTCAACACTCCCAATAAAACTATTTTAAATTTTAAAAAAGTCAAGTTACTCACAAACACAATGCACACACAACCAAATTGTTATCAAAATGATACCAAGCTATAAACAAACTTTCACAATGAAAGAGAGGTGGCAGGAGCACTACTGGAGCCACATGTGTAAAATAATGCGTTGAGATATTGACACTTAAATAAGACTAGTAGAAACTGGGTGAGGGGAATGACCCTTAGAGAATCAATTTCTTTGTCTCCGTTTAGTTTCCAGTGCCAAAAATGCACAACACAGCCCCATCCTTGTCATACAAGGTAATCTATTGCCAACCAGTCAGACTAACAGTGAGTGCGTTTACATGCACTCAATATTCCGATAACGGAGTAATCCGAACATGGCAATAATACGATAAATGCGTTTACATGCACTTAAGTAATGCGATAATGGGAAAAATCCAGGTTTACATGATTCTGTCAATATTCAGATTTCTTTCCCTGAACGCGATGTGTAACTCAAACGTAAATTAGAAACATATATTAGCCTAACGTTATATATTATAAATTACTATTTTAACGTTTATACATAACGTGACTATATTTCCTGTTGGGTTGCTAGAAACAGCACGCGGGTTGGTATGCGTAACCGTAAGTTAGTAAACACGTTGACTATAGCCTAACGTTAGTTACATAAGAAAGAACGGTAGCCTATAACGTATAAGAAAGTAACGTTAAACATGGGAACATTAGACAGGAATGCTCTTATGGGTTTCGTCGTCATATGGCAGATGTTATGGTTGCGGTTGGCAACTAACGCTGTCTTTCAAGCGTTCTGTGTTATGAGCAGAAGACGATGAAGAGCTTTAACGTTACAGCAAGCGCTGAATATTGGACCCAGAATAGGCCTTCCTCCAGCACTGTTAAGGACCCGGTAGTGCTGGATATGCGCATTAAGAGCAAGGACTGGTGGGAGAGATTCAGACCGTAGACTTGTGGACACCAAACTGGTTCGCTATCAGCCTGTACTCCCCGCAGCTACCGACTTTGTACAGCGCTATTGCGACTCGCATTTGAAGAGGTACAGCTGGACGCACTGTCACTTCGTCAGGGCTCATTATGTTCTGTACCAAACCACAAAGTTTCATAAATGATCTCCGAGCCATACTGAATCGGTGAATTAATTGACCATATGACGACGAAACCCATAAGAGCATTATTGAGTGCATGTAAACGTGCTCATTATTTCCGCGTTTCTAACTTTTTTCCCATCTATGAGATGAAGTATATTCCTCTTTATTATTTCGGATAACATCAGGAGGGTTTCCTCCTCGCTCCAGAAATGACTTCTCCCGTTGGTTGACATCTCTCTCTGACCTCTCAACTGTTTTGACGTTAGCGTTACGTTACTAACAATATCCGGAGTAGCTGTTGCCATGGCTGTTGCTGTCAAACACGCACATGCGCAGATTTAAAAAAACGAACTAGATCGGAATAAGCGTTTACAGCAACCAATAAAACGAAAAACACGGCAGAAATCCAGATGTAGTTATCGGATTTCTCATATTCCGATAACTGCTTTTTTCCGAAAAAGCTTTTCGGAATATAGCGTTTACATGACAATTTGAATAATCCGATAACAGCCATATTCCGAATATGATTGGAATATTGAGTGCATGTAAACGCACCCAATGTATGAGAACATGCACACAATTTACAGGGTCATATGAATTACCACAACTATCTTCTATATAAACATACACCAGCCCATGGATTACTATATGGGACAACTAGCTGCCGTACTATCAACGTATGTCCCTATATTAGCTATGCTGGTTCACCCAATATAATGAATGGCTAGGCCACATTATACACTTTTACTATAGTGTAGGGGTGTGCAGCGACGCCACTATCTGTATCTGTTCAACCATCAACATTATCTGTATCCGGATAAAAAAATGGAAGTGGTTCATCTGAAAGTGGGCGGGGCTTAGGCCTGAAGTTGTTACAAATACAAAATATATTTTCTTGTCTAAAAATTTATTTTTATCGCAATTTATGAGTATTCACTTTCTCCCTGTCTTTTTTTCTTTTAAATAGTTTTTAGAAGGACTATATTCTTATTCATCTATAGTTTTGTTTTTGTTTAAAATATTATTTATTGTTTTTCAATCAATTATACTTGGAACCCCACCATTTTGAGAAAACAGCATAAATTCATGTTTTTGGAAATTGAAATATTTACAGGTACGCACAACTAGTTTCTGCCTCATATAAAAAAAATTTTTCTAAAGGAACTATTTGAACCCCTGCTCTCAACCCCCACCCTCACCACCCCGTTAGCTAGGGGACAGTGGGACGCTGAACCATGACTACAAATTAAACTCTTTAACTTTTCTAAATTAATAGACTATAACTACAAGGAATAATCAGATCAGGATGCAGAGGCATCTTTTAAACAAGTACATTCCATTATGAGAAATGGAAATGGAACCTAGTATGTCTAATGTTTTTGTCTGGTTTTATATAAAATCTCTTTGCATTTTTTCTTTCTTTCAACTTCTTACATATCTTTGAGATATGTGGACAAATAACACACATCTACTTCAAGTTAACCAAATTTCCCCATGTTGAACTTTGTGAATACTAGATGCTGCAAATGAGCTAGGAGCAGTCTGGAGCGATGGGGAGACACAATATCTCCTGCTGTGCTAAAGAGGCGCTTGGACGACACACTTGTTAGGGGAATTGTCAAGTATTTGAGAGCCAAATGTGCCAGTGCTGGATGTGTGACCACCTTAGCTGACCAGTAGGGGGTCACTGGATCTAAGGAGAGGGACTCAGTGCTGCTCTCTGCGAGGTAGTTCTCTACCATAGTTTGAGAGGACTGTTGTGCTCTGCATGGCCCCCCAAAAGAGGCTTTTGCTTGGCTCCCTTTGGCCCTCTTGCTTCCTGGATGGAGCAATGGCAGTAGCTGCCGGCACTCCAGCCATTCGAGTGTATTTGTTCCCCACCTCTGAAACAACATCGGCCTTCAGTCTATCGAAGTCTGTATGGAAGCGTGATTTCAGCAGTGACAACAAGGAGTTTGCAAGCTTGCGAGCCGCTGGCAGAGCTTGTACTGCTTCATTTGACCTCACATGCATCAAAGCAGCCTTGTGAGCCTTCACACACGGGATCACTGAGGACAGAGAAGAATCATCCTCACAAACATTGAGTGTAGCCTCTTCAAAGGGTTGAAGGATTTTGACAGTGGCCTCAATCAAATCCCACTGACGATGGGAAACGGAACCTCCTAAGTCCATCTCTGTCCCCATGGCAATCGGGGCCCTTTTCTGCTCCAGCACTCGCTGGAGCATGTGCAGTGACTAATTCCACCTGGTGGAAACATTGTGCATCAACGCGTGAACAGGTATGCCAAGCTCCTCTTGTGTTTTCTGAAGCCTCACAGTGGCTTTGTTGGAGTGGTGAAAAAAACCTGTGATCTTCTTACCGATTGTCAACAGGCTACTCACTCCCTGGCACTCTGTGATGGCACCTACAACAACCAGGTGCTGGCAATGGGCCATACACCTGATGTGTACAAAGCTACTGTCACGCATGGCCTTCACCATGTTCGAAGCATTGTCAGTGACAATGAACTCAACAGAAAACTTCACACTGACTTGCCAATCACCTATCAGTTCTTGGAGGTGATGGAGGATGTTGTCTGATGAGTGATCGATAGTGAGCACCTCCATGTTTAAGAGGGCACTGACATGTTTGTGTGTGACTGCACTAGATCCATTGGGGACACACACCACCCAATAGCCGGTTAGGGACATGTAAGCATTGGTAGAGAGCAACCCTTTTTTGTACAGTATCGAGGAGACCTATTTTTATACAGTCTATGGAGGAGACGGGAGACAGCAAGCAATGACAGGGGCGAGACGCATTCATCACGGTGACTTTAAAAAAAGAGTAAGCTAACTGCCAGGCTAAAGACATACAGAGAGGTCCGCACTGAATCAAAGATTTCCCTGCACACCCGGATTTCGGCTTCGGTTTCGGGCACACCCCATAATGTAGTATAAATTCCTAGTAAGTTACAATCTAGCCTTAATAGATTGACAGCTCACCACCATTGTCGTTAGCAGTACTTACTAATACTTCTAAAAATCCAAGTCGACTTTCAGGGATTTTTTTCCACAGACTCCCCATACATTATTATTGAGCCTTATTCAGGCTTAGCTTACCTAATATGTTGCTAGCTAACTAGGTATAAACTAAACTAAACTAAACCAGAATATAAGACAGACTACAGGTCCTTTAATTCTGAACTCGACGCCACTACTGTAAACCTCGGTGACATTATAAACAATATAACACAACCTAGCTAGCCTTTCTGTGGCTAGCTAGCTATACTACTATGAATACAACACCATAAAACACACACGCACACACACACTTTGTACACACGGCATCACTTAGCTATGGAATCCATGCTTTCCGCTTCAGATAAAGAGTCATGGATGTAAATCTTCTCATCTAAATCCAGAGGATGACTAGACTACACAATTCAGCAGCCTCAAGCGCGGAAAATCTATTTGCCGCTTCGCCATTGTACAAACAAAATTATTTCACTATGCGATGCGTGACATGGTCTCGTGCGCAAAACCACAGAGACACAGATGCTTGACGAAGTGTATTTATCTGAAATACGCTTGTGACAGGTACAGCTCTGACAATTGCTCTATGAGGAGATTTACATTGACCTATATTGTACCTCTTTAGAAAGCTTTGAATGTGTAGGTAAAGCAACAGTGTATGTAAAACCAAATGCTTTAGATGGGGTAACAAGATACGACTTTCCCCTGTTTAGTTATTTTCTATTTGTTTATTTATTTTGTCCGTACAAGCAAAAATGTTAGATTTAAGACTCAATAAGCAACTGACGCCTATCCACATTGGATTTTTTCAGTATACAAAGTGAAATTATCAGGCATGCGCACGCAGTAGTGTTTTCAGTTATCATGGCAACTAAAGTTACAGAACGTAGACTATGTTTAGAGTGGAGCTAGCAGGATTTAAAGTTGGATTTCGTTGCGTAGTCAAAATCATAACGGTTTTTAAGCAGTAGTACTGGGTGCTGACAACCTAGGCAAACAAAAGCTAATAAAAAAAGTTAAACGAGTTAATCTGGTAATGAAACGTTAATTAACTGTTTTGTGATAAATCCATCTCCAGTCATTCTGCGAGAGCCGATGGTCTGTCTAAGTTACAGCCTCGAAATTACAACGCTCACGCGGTCTATTCCTCTCTGTTAAAAACCCAGAAGGGTTGTTTTTGCGTCATGCTTTTATTACTGTAGCCTAGTTTATTCTCAAGACGTTATTTTATATTTTGGTGGGGTTTTGTGGTATTTATTCGGCTAATTATCAAATGTTATATTGATGCATTGTGTATTGTAGGTTATAGTAAATAAAATTATATCAAAGTTCAAATGAAAAAAGATGTGCACTGTGTTTGTTGTTTTTTCTTTCAAGTTGACGTATTAGTGGATACCATCATTGTGCAGACCATTAAATAAAAAAAGTGTCAATATTTGAAAAAGTGATTCAAGCCACTTATTATAAACTAATTCAGGCACTGGGGTAATTGTGTGTGTGTGTGTGTGTGTGTGTGCGTGCGTGTGTGTGTGTGCGCGGAACATACCCAACACATGGTTAAGGCCCCATCTTGGGTATCACCGGGAGGGGTTCACCAGGAAGTTATTTATTTTTTCAGGAGTGTGTGTGTGTGTGTGTGTGCTTGATACAATTTTATTTTTAAATGGGGGTTGTTTTGTTTGTAACTATGTAGCTTTTAACGAAATAACAGGACGAACATGGACAACGTGACCTATCGTTTAGGTAATAGGACTTATGCACACAAACATAAACATCTAACCATCTAAAGACCGATCTAACCAAGTGTATTTTGAGGGTTTTTCTCTGTTATGGGAAAAGAGGTCGCTAGCTACAGATAGTGCGGCATGAAAATATGTGAAAGTTAAGGTCTTAAACTGAAAAGGTCAAAACATTAAAGCCGGTGATATGTTGCGTTAGAATGTTCGATGTAACAGAATTAAAGTAGGCTATTCATTACTCACAAACATGTAAATAACGGAACTTTTAAACAGACATCAACAGAATGACAATGAGTTGTTTAAACTTATTAAGTTGTATTTTATTTCCACAAGAGTTGTTGAATGACGATATAGACCTACAGGTGAAAATAGAGGGCATCATAGCCTGATTAAAAGACAGATTTTTGCAGCATCAAAACGCATGCATACCAGAGACTGAGATTTTGTCTCCGGTCGGGGGTCACACTATGGTGCCAACAAGAACAGCCAACATGTGAAGAGACTAAGGACACTAAAGTTTCTTTACGGTGGCTGTGTGTGTGTGTGACATTATGGCACCCTAAGACTCAATATTGTACAAATGTTGTTTTGGTGTGAAGTGACTATGTTTTTAAAAAGCATTTAATACACAAAAAGACACTGTCAATATTGTTTACAAGTTGTTGTTTTTGGTTCTAAGTATTTGAGGCTTGAAACACTAGATATGGTGACAGTGAGTTGTTAGAAGGGTATCAAAACCAGGAAAAGTGTACCCCATGCTGACATGAAACGCACAACACCAAATGTGCATAGGGGACGACAGGCATTACCTTGGTACAATTAAACGGAAGAGTTTAATTATTTTGTTGTTTAAAACAGAGCGAGCATATCTTGTTGCTGAATTAAAGTACCCATTACACACAAACCATGCAAATAATGGAACTTTTGTACAGTATTTTCTTCAGACTGCCAACCATTGAAAGACATAAGGGTATCACAATCAACTGAGCAATAGTTTTGAAACACTTTAAAGTTTGTTTCAAGATCAGATCAATTGAAAAGCACTTTGTTGTAAACCTGAGTAGTATAATACGATTCGGTATCTGTCAAAATTTGATTGATGGGCATTTTTGAATATTAATGAGTTTATGAAAAATTATGATTATGCATAAATTAATTTTTTTATGATTTTTTTTTATGATTATGATGATGCATCATCATTCGGGGCGGGGGTTTGTGGGTTTTTCGTTTCAGGGGTTTGGCGATGTCATTTTATTGGTAATTGTTGTAAGCGTTGTGGTTTTGTGACGAATTGTTTTTAGGGTTGGGGATAGGGGTGCTTAGGGAGACATATTGGCAATGTAATGTGCGGTACATTGTTTTGAAAAACATCGTGAAAAAGTATGGTTGTATAAATGTATATGTTGTTAGTTGTAGAAGTAGTAGCAGCGGCAATTAAGTTTTATTTTTAAAAAGCCGTTTGTGCTAGCGGCAGCAGCAGCCGCTTGTTAAAAAGAATAATTCAAGAATGCTGTTAAAACGTGAAAAATCGCTATAACGGCTATAATGAAAAAACATTATACAGAATCATTGTAAAGACTTGTTAGATGCCATGAAGGAGGAAAAATAAACTCCGTGGTTTAAAGGCGTTCGCAAAGCATAGACGCAGTAGGCAAAGCACTTAGAAACATTTCCGGAGTCCGTGAAATCACGATATTGTACAAAATAGACAAAAGATAGGTACAAAAGGCGAGATAGCGCGTTTAAAAGTCTAGAATGGTCCGCATGAAAGACTATGAAGAAAATAATTTAAATAAAAGAATATGTTACGTTTTAAAAGAATTAAAACGAAAAACGCAAAAATAACTTGGAAAAGTATTCGCTCGTTCGCTGCGGAGGTCCGTGGTGATACGCTAGAAGATAGAGTGCTAAAGCCACAGCACGTCGGCAGCTGGTGGCTACAAGGCAGGACTAAAATTGTTCAGAGAGGGGACATTGGGGTGTGTATCAGAAGCCGAAATGACGTACCAACGTTCTGTCACGTGGATTTGACGCAAGTTTACGTAGGAGTTTTTGATGGACGTTTGCGCGAACCAATGGTTGTGACGGTGTCGGAGGGTTGGTCCAAAGAGGTTTTGGCCGAAACGGTAAATGACAAAATCTTGCAAAGACGTCTCTAAACAGGTGTGGAGGGGGTTGTGTGGGGTGGGGGTGATTGTTGGGTGACGGGGGTGGGGTGTAGCACAGCACACAGGAGCGGCCCACAGGCTCTGCAGTCGAAAAGACGTGTATAAAAGACCGGCTTTTCGACACAGATATTTAGCAGAAGCAGGTATCGAAACACTAACTTGTCAAAGCAACCAGAAAATGGCGAACGCACAACTGATGACACCCGAATCACCAGACGCTATGAGGACTGACAGCATGGTGTTGCAGACACCAAGAAAGCCCTTTGCGGCGATATCACGGCTACGTGTAGACCTTGTGTATAGGGATTGGGCCTGTACTGGTCGCGACGATATCCAATGTGGATATCAACTTAACACAGATGTTGCTGGCGTGCCAAGAGTCACACTTTTCAACATGCGTGCCGGAGCGTTGTTTGATGAGAACACAGACTGTGTGAGTTTCGAGCCTAAGGAATGGGGTCTATTTCAAAACTGTTACAGGGCTGTTGTCAACAAGATACCCGGCGAAAGAGACTTTGTGAGCTGGCAAGAACCCATCTGCTCGGTGGTGTTTGTTAGAAGACGCAGAAAACCTGAGCGACTAATTATTAGCGAGCAATTCGCAACAGACATAACCCCAGATGTACAGATTTGTTTTCATTTTGACGACCTGCCGTTGTTGGAACTTTGTATCGAACAAGCCAATACAAGGATTGAGGACTATCGGCTAATGCGTTCAATGGGTATTGTGAAAACTAACCTGCTGGCAAGATTTGACGCCGCTGCCAACATGTCGGATGCTTTGGAAAGCACGGCAACATCAACGCAGTTGTGTCTCTGATGATGAAGATTGTTAGACACGCTTTACAGACGTGTATAGCGTGACTTTGATTTTTTAAAAAGTGTTCTAGTTTGTTTTGTGCGGGGGTTGTATATTGCCAATATCAATGTATACATATTGTGGCGCTGTTGTTTTTTATTGTTTTGTGAACTTTAAAATAAAAAAGTATTTCTTTTACATACTAAAGACCGGTGTCATCATTGTTATATCAACCATTCAGGCATGTTAAAATTCAAAGCACGCCCCGCAAACACGAAAACCCAATCAAAGAGCCCTTTCAGAACTCTAGGGGTTTTCAAGGCGTGGTTATAAGTTTGAGTTGGCCTTTAAAAAGACAAGCGGTACAAACCTGATACCATACACCGATACAAACCTCTTGACAAACATGTCTCAGAATTTTGACAAAGTGTACGCGCCCCTACAGGCGGCAGAGTGTTCAGAATCTTGGGAGACTGAGTACCCAGGTCACAATGACGTTCCGGCTACAGGGCCTTGGCTCGTTAACGAGACGAGCGCGGTGGACGATGTTTTATACGCTGGTTCGTTCGAAAGACAAGGCTGTGAAACAGACGGTTGTCTAACAACACCGATGATTAAACTTTTGAAAATCATCATCGCGAGACTTCTGGACTGCGCTATTGAACAGCATCTGAAGAGCCAATGTCTGGGGTGTGAAGTTGACCATCCAAGCCAGCTTCGACACAGTTGTTTAAACGAGACGGACGCACACTATTTCACATACCACTTTGACAATTTCGTTGCAAGCGTGAAGAAACCATGGTTAAGTCCTCTGCTTGTCAAAGCCATGGAGCTGTTTGTGGCTAAACCCGAGCCTATGAGGATCATGGGGTCTGTTGATACGATTATTGCTGAAATTAGCGAGGAAACAAACATTCGTGACAAACTTCGTGAAATCCTACAAACGGACCTTGACCAGGACAGCGAGAAGGCCTTTTGGGTGGTCGATACAGACTTCAGGGAAATCGAGGGCGCCATGAAGGAAGACCTGTGGCCCATATGTTCTGAAGGCGAAACATTACCACATACACACTTGTAAAATGAAATCTGTGTTTTTTATAAAAAGAAATAATAAATACTGTGTTTTTTTATATTGTGCATCATTACTTCTATAAACGTAAGGATGGATGTTGATAAACACCTGAAAGATGTGTATTATTCTCCAGAAAACCCCGGTTCTTACGGCGGCAAAAAGCGTCTACAGCGGGGTGTTTGTGATACAAAAGATTTGAGAGTCTCGGACAAGAAAGTTGCTGCTTGGTTATCTGGTGAAGATGCGTACACTTTACACAAACCCATCAGAGTCAATTTCAAGAGAAACAGGGTTTTTGTGAGTAACATTGATTCACAATGGCAGGTCGATTTAGTTGACATGTCAAATGTCTCTGAACATAATGATAATATGAAGTTTATGCTAACATGTATAGATATATTGTCAAAACATGCATGGGTGTGTGTTCTTAAAAACAAAACAGCTGTCGAAGTGCACAGGGCTTTTCAAAGCATTCTCGCAAAAGGTCGAAAACCTAAAAAAATACAAACAGATAAAGGTAAAGAGTTTTTCAATAAAATGTTCCAAAGTCTGATGAAACGCAACAAAATAATACACTTTGCCACAGATAACGAAGATGTTAAAGCATCTGTGGTTGAACGTTTCAATAGAACGTTGAAAACGAGAATGTGGCGTTATTTTACAGCCCACAATACAAGACGCTATATAGATGTTGTGCAGGCCTTGGTGCTGGGGTACAATAATAGCTATCACAGCGCTATTAAAATGAAACCCCTTGAAGTAAACAAAGATAATGTTTTTAAAGTTTTTAAAAACATGTATGGTCTCTTTCCAAAAAAATCTAAAAAACCAAAGTTTAAGTTTGGGGAGGGTGACACCGTCAGGGTCTCCAAAGTACGTGGAAAGTTTGCAAAAGGATATGAGCAAACATATACAGAGGAATATTTCACGGTTGTTGAAAGGGTTCACAGAAGACCGCCTGTATACAGATTGAAGGATTATGATGGTACGAACATTGACGGGGTGTTTTATGAGGCTGAATTACAAAAAGTTATAGTTGGGAAAGACAAAACTTATAAGGTCGAAAAAATTGTTGCGGAGAAAACACACAATAGAAGCAAGTTTGTTTTAGTAAAATGGGTGGGGTGGCCCGAAAAATTTAACAGCTGGATACCCGAAAGTCGTGTTGTCGATCTCTAAAAGAGCTGAAAAGTTTACAGACCCGAACAAATCATCAGGGGTCACCATGGAAGACGACGGTTTTTATGTCACTCTCCCGAGCAATGCTTGTCGAGATATTTATCCGGGGAATAAAATTTCAAGCTACACAACAAAGTTTGCACGAGCCCTCGAATTACGAGGACAATGGGAGGTTGCTTTGGCGGAGATTCAATACCCCTATACTTGGTGCACGCTAAATACTGATGAAAACTATTTTATCGTGCGCGATGCGAAAAAAGCCACAGACCATGTTGTCGCAGTAAGCTGGGGTTATTACAAGAGCCTGAAAGCGCTCGTGGATGAGATTAACAGAAGTTTAAAGATGAAAAAATGGGATATTGAGGTGGGCTACGCCGTAATGAAAAACAGAATTTATATTAGCGCAGACGCAAATCTATCCATATCGGCTCGCGGAAAGCTCGCCAGAATGCTGGGGTTGGAGTCAAATGTTGCATTAACGGTTGCAAAGCCTGCGGCGCCACACCCCTCGGATATTCGGGCGGGGTTCTACACAATGTATGTATACACAGACATTATTGACTACCAGAGAGTCGGTGATAGTTTTGTGCCACTGCTACGATGTGTACATATAACAGGATCTAGCAACGATGTAATCACAATATCTTACGAGAAGCCACACTACGTACATGTCAGCAAGAAACACATTGACGATATAACAATTGAGCTGAAATCAGATCAGAACGAGAACATAGCCTTTACTTACGGCAAAGCCAACATAAAACTACATTTCAGGCCTGTGAAATATCGGTATCACGAATAAAAATGGCGAGGACACCCCTCTACATAGATCCAAATAGGTATATAGCCTATTATACGGAACAGGCTGGTAATGGATTGCCGGGGTATAAGGGTGCTAGTGTTATGTATGGTAGTGGACTTGGTGGACTATTTCGCGGTTTATTCCGAATGGCCTTGCCCCTACTAAAGAAAGGTTTCAACATAGCCAAGCCACATTTGAAAGCAGCAGCCAAGAACATCGCCAAAGATGTGGTCAACAAAGCGGTGATGAGTCGTTTGAACACCGGTGACCAGGACGGTTCGGGGCTTATGGTTATGACAAGACGGGCACGTAAGAGGCCTCCAGGGGGGCGTGTCACGAGCAGGTCTAAAGCTAAAAAGCGTCGCACCGTGAGCAGTCGAGCCACAGTGACGAAAAGCACGCGGAGGGTGAAAAAGCGCTCCAAGAAGGTTAAGAGAAAAAGTAGATACATTTTTTAAAAATGGCCTTCATACACAACATGTCAGAGGAATGTATGAAGTCAGAACTGGACCTTTTCGCTGTACCGTATACACAAACAAGCATTGATAAGAACGTCTATGTTGAAGTATCCCCCCTGTCAGCCCTTTCGGACACGGGCCCCCTAGAGTTCTATATAGCCGGCAATGGTGAAGATTACCTTGACTTAAACAACACTCTATTATACCTACAGTGTAAGATAACCCGTGCAGATGGTACCAATATCACCAACGCAGACACGGTTGGGATTATTAATTACCCCATAGCGACCCTTTTTTCACAGGTGGATGTTTCGTTGGGTGACAGGCTGGTGAGCCAGTCTAGCAACACATACCCCTACAGAGCAATTATGGAATGTCTACTTAATTATTCGGAAGCCACGTTGTCTAATCAATTTACGAGTGGCTTATTCTATAAGGATACCGGTGGCCATATGGACGAAACAGACCCGGCGGGGGACAACGACGGTTTGAAAAGCAGAGCCATATATACCGCGGAGAGCAACACTTTTGAATTGCTCGGACCCATCCACGCCGACATGTTTTTTCAGGAGAGACTACTTATAAACGGTGTCGATATTAAAATCAAGATGGTGCGTTGTAAGGATGCTTTCTGTCTAATGACAGCCGTGGGTGCACAACAACATCCGTACAAGCTTAAAATAGTCGCGGCAACAATGTTTGTTAAAAAAATCGGGGTATCCCCCCCTGTTAAACTAGGCCATGCACAGGCGCTGCTAACAGCGAATGTTAAATATCCTATTGACCGTGTTAGCCTTAAAACTTTCAGCATGGCGGCTGGTCTTAGAGTATGCAACCAAGAAAATTTGTTTTTGGGACAATTACCGAAATCGGTCATCATAGGTTTAGTAGATAACGACGCTTTTACAGGAGTTTACAACAAGAACCCTTTCAATTTCAAACATTATGACGCCGAACATATATCACTCAATATGGACGGTCTTCAGATTCCGGCAAAGGCTTTTACCCCAGATTACACAACCGGCTCGGCGGTTCGTGAATTTTATGGTTTAGCACTTGCAACGGGGCGACATCTGAAAGATTCACCATTGTGTATAGATCGCCAAGAATACATAAAAGGCTACACACTTTATGCATTCAATCTGACCCCCGATGAAGGCTGTAGCCAACACCTCTCCCTGATCAAAACTGGTAATATTCGTCTGGAGATGAGATTCAGAACCCCGCTACCCAGAACCGTTAATCTAATTGTTTACGCATGCTTCGACAATATTATTGAAGTGAACCAGCGGAGGAACGTTTTGTATGATTATTATTAAACATGAACACCCGAGAACTAGATGCTATTTTGTGCAACAACCCATACACCACAAAATACTTTTATGGAACGGTTGCCTGCGATGAGCTACCGGTTGATAAACTAGATAATTTACCCTCCATGTACATTGTGAATACACACCCTCGAAATAAGCCCGGGGAACACTGGTTGGCTTTGTATGTGTGTGCGGATAAGACGGGGGAATTTTTCGACTCCTACGGCAACCCACCTGACTACATTTACTTCCCGGATAGCATCAACACTTTTCTGCAAAAGAACTGCACAAGGATTACTTACAACACAGTACAGATGCAAGACCCGCTCAGCACAAAGTGTGGCCAGCATTGTATATTTTATCTACACAACAGGGCCAAAGGGGTTCCGTTTAGCAACATTATAGACCTATACTCTGATAATTTGAAAAAGAACGATGTTATGGTGTCAAGATATGTTGACAAAATATATTTGAATAAAGGCCTTAAAAACATGTTAAACTGTGTACAGACGGTTGGCTGTGGTGAAATGTTTAATATCTGTCACGGTTGTTGAAAATAAAAAATAAAAATAAACAAGCGTGTTTCGTCTGGTTTTTACTTTATGTATTTTATTGTAAAATAAAATCACGTTAAACATGACATTTGACATTTTCAGCATTAGGAATACACACACACACACACACATTCTGCTTCAGAAATCTAACCACGCTGAGTGATCTAAAACCGGGGATGAGAAAACCGGCCTATTACCAGGCTCTGGCGTAAATACGCCCGCACTTGGTGTTTTTTTATTTGTTTTTTTGTGCCGATTTATCATGTCGCGAACATTCTGATTAGGTATAACAGAAAGAGGCATGTTAAGCATGGCCATAGCCTCTATAAATTCACCCCAACCACAGGGTCTTCTATTCTCAGAAATCTTTTGATGTGCTGTTATGTTCTTTATTAGATCCAACATATGTGAGCCACTTACGGCGTTGCCTTTAAACACAAACTCCCCATCAGCGTTCCACGTTACCACATCTCCTGATTTTGAAATTTTATCCAACACGTACGTGGCATTTTCCCGGCTTCTAGGTGGTACACTTTGTAAGACATCATCAAATCGGGAGGTCTCGGGTCTTACAGTATCGTGAGTCTCGACTGGCAAGGATAGGGTCAATTGTTGTGTTTCCGCAGCACCTTGTTTAACCAGCGCCATAAAACGTTGCAGAGCAATCGTATACATTTTTGCCTTCTCGTGTGGAACAACATCATTCCTCGACAAGATGTTACGGATGGTTTGATCCAAATCATTTTCAACAGTTTGTCGGATGGGTTCCGGTGTAAAAGTAAGATTCTTTAATTTGTCCATCTGACTTTGAGGTACCAGAAACATCTTTTGTGCATGCTCCATATTTTTAGCCGCCCCCGCGACCAGCTATCAAACTGGTTAGAAAAGGTATCGCAACACTCAGTAGAGGCAGAAGGAAACCGCCCCTTTGATTTATAACTTTAAATTTTTTTTTAATTGATGTTTTCTTGTTAGCCAACAGTTTAATACCAGCCTTTTGTTTTCTTATTTTTTTCAATTGTGTGTTCGTTAGGGGTATATTACCACGCAAAACATTGAGAGCTAGTTCACAAATTGTATTTATGAGTTCATCAGAAGCAGACTGTAATATACCCCGTCTTTGCCGGGCATCACCTTCAAATAGAGCTTTTAGAAGACTCCAGTTCCGTTTAATACGTGTCGACATATTACTTTTTCTTTAGCACGTAAGCAACCGGCCACTCTGGAGCGTACAAACCAGTTCTGATGCGGTATTCCTCAGGCGTCTGTGCTTTTAAGTCCACCAACAGGTATCCATAAGGTTTTCGGGTAGCATCATCAAAACATTCTAGGAAAAACTTTGAATTTCTGGGGTACATTTGTCGGGCCAAAACATTAACTTGCATTTTATCTCTAGGGTTTTTGAACAGAACAATATAGTTTGCGTTAAGATTTATTGTGCGGCTGTTTCGACCCTGGAAGAAAAGATTCTGCACAAGATATATGATGCTTAGGTTTCTATGGTGTGTATACTTGGTAAAAGCTCTCTCAATTTCAGAGCTCTGACTGGCGGCTTGCATAAGATCATCAACAATGACCATGTTGGTTTTGTGCAGAGGTAGCAAAACTTCATCGGTCAAAGATTCAGGAAGCCCTTCTACAAATTGTACATTCTTTATTTTAAGAAGCACCTCATCATACATTGGTTGCCAGCAGGAATAAAACCATACAATGTTCTGAGGTACTTGTGACAAAACATGTTGTGCATTTTGGAGCAGTGTTTTCACAAAAACACTTTTACCACTGCTTGAGGGGCCGGAGATTATGCATGAAAAAGGATGCTGAAGACGATTGTCAAATCCTTCACACCCAGGCACTTGTTTAGAATCCATATGGTAAGGTTTTGAAATCCGGGAGCAGTACTCGTTTGTTGTAAACCACTCTGAATATTTTGGAAACTGTTCGTGTGCTGAGAGAGAAACCTCTCTTATCCCTAACAATTTGCTTTGTGCTGGTCATAATTTCACGGGCTGTTGCCTCGGGATTCTGTACATAGTGCTGTACCAAGGCGGTGAGTGATGAAAGATTGACAACTTGTGTGTTAGTATTGTGCAGGGTTATACCTTTCACCTTCATGCAGGTTTTACCGAGCAGTGTTTTATAGCCGTATGTTTTGGGTCCTCCTGAAACAAATTCAACAATGTGGTCACCAGGGTCTAGCTCGCTAGTCAATTCCCCCAAAAAATCGCCGAGAGAAGGCATCCAGTCGCCCGGCCGGCTCACAAAGATTACAGAATCTGTGTCGTGGTACAGAACTCTGTCGGGCATTTTATCCATGAGCTCATAAAGCTCGAGCCGGGCATAAGCGGTGGTGAAGGCCGCGATGAACACATTGCTGTATTTGGGCGGTTTTGGGAAACCCTTTGCAAGTCTCCACTGGACCATGGCTACTGTCTCGGTAAGAAATGAAAAGTGTGAGATGTCATACTCCTCCGAAAACATGAATTGCAGAAACTGCTCGGGATCACGGATCAAGGTTGTGTTTGACTGATTGCTTCTCTGGCCAAATTTGCCCCAAAGACTATTTAAAAACAGTTTAGAAATTTGTCTTTTGGCTTTGTTTACACAGATATTGTTTGGTTCCAATCGGACGCCCTCCTTCTCCCAGTAACTCTGCACATATGCCGCCTTGTCAGAATCATCAGAAACCCAAGAGGGGTATCCTGACGCTTCTTGTTTACCCTTTAGGTGTGTCTTAATGTAGTCACTGAAAAGAGACTCGGAGCTGTCTTGGAAGTGCCAGATTTCAAAAATTTTGTCAATGGTGTAACCTTTTTCAATAGCTTTAAGCATTTCAACGGTACACCATACACCTGTTAGAGAGCGCATATCAGCAGAATGCTGACAGCAACCTTGATGCTCGGATTCCGCACATGTACGGCAGAGTGGAAACATTAATTTACCAGAGACTCTGTATGGTAACACTGGTATTTTAAGGTTTCTTGGCGTGTTGACCCTGGCTTTGATCAGACCGAAATAGTTTTCGAGCGGTTCAAAGTCATGGAAGATGATGATGGGGTGGTTTGTTGGGTAAACTTTGGTTTTGTTCACAAACGGGTATAGACTGGTGAAATCAAAATAGTGCATTTGCTCACCTTCTTGAACTTTGTGGTAAAGTTGCAAAGCATTCGTTCGACCACCAAACAGAGCCGCCCGAGGCTCCATACGTTCGGGATAGTCCTGATGTCTCAGGAATTCCTGAACATCGGGGTTCTCACGCTTAAGTCTTACCCATTCATGCTCCCACATCACGACAACATTCAGGTTGTACACGCGGCGTAAAGTGTCAATTTTTTCCTGAAATTTGTGGTAGATTGAGCCAAAATCTGTTTTTGTGATAGGGCTAATCGTGTTTGGCTGAAAGCAATTCGGGCAAGCATGCCATAGGCAACCAGCGTATTCAAAAGCCGTACGTACACCGTCCGACTCTGAATACCCGTCTAGATGGTAGTTACCCATCTTAACCTCACCATGGTTCAAGGCATGTTGAATGAAAAACTTTTCCTTGTGGCTCACATATTCTAACCATTGGATTGATGCGGTGGAAAAGGCTTTCTGCTGTCGGACATAATTATCGGGCGCTGTGACTGCAATGGTGTTTTTGGGTAAAAAGTTTGTGCAGAACTGCTTCATACACACAGAGGCTATTGTAACGCATTGGAACGGGTCTAAACCCGTGCTCCCAAGCACCTCTGTCCTAAAACGTAAACAGGCCTCCCGCAAAATAACAACATCGTTCTGGCAGTACTCTGACATTTCTTTACGAAAGTCAAACACACCCCCAGACACGTTATCACACCATGCATTAAAGGCAACCCTATCCTTCTCCATCATTGTGTCAACGCCATAGTACAAGGGTGGCGGGTACGGGCCGATGTAATTCTGGTTCTCAATTTTATTCCAGAAATGGGGAAAATGCCCCTTTTTCACATTGTCAAAGCCTAGCGCGTTGGGCATGTCACTAAGCTTCATAGTCAGGAAACAGAGTGAATCAACATACCTCTGCCCAAAAGCATCGTCTGTAACACACAGGAGTTTGCTACCTTGTGCTATGATGCTTGGTGTCACACCCTGCTTAACCAAATACTGCATCAGCAGGTACCCGTCATAACCCTTCGAATTATGTGCAATGAATGTATACCCCTTGTACTTTGGTGTTCGGTATCGCTTAAAAAAAGCCTTTACACAATCATCACCAGCTGCCGTCCAACGCTTGCCATTAAAATCAATGCAACATATGAAATTTGCAATGTGCTCACCATGGTCCTGCCGACACTCAAAATCATAAAACACATAACGTACGCTTGGGGGCTCAGTTTTCACAGGCTGTATGTAGCACACATGTTCAACATCCGGGGTCAATAAAGCCTTACAGGCGGTGCATGTCTTTAGACCACATGTGTGTGGTTTAGGCGGACTACCGACCTCATATGTGCGGGCACATTTGCTGCAGAACTTGTATGTGTCGCAGATACTGCGCATCTTGCCGCTCGACTTATGTTGTTTCAAAACTTTATGCTCAGCATGGCAAAAGCGTGATCGACAGATACGCATACAGTCATCACACCTTATCGTTGCAGACCGATGCTTAAAACAATCTGCGTGTACACAGACGTTGCAAGTATGTTTGCATTTGTGATTATGTTTCGATGTGTATGGTGTGTAGCAAAAGTTGCAAACATATTGGCTGCCTAAGAAACCTTTCAACGATTTGATGCCATAATAGTGCATGCCATCGAGGTATAGGAACAGTGTTTTTTCATGTATAGCCTCGGATGTTTGAAACTTTGTTAAGACCCCGTTATTTGCACTGTGTGACAACACGACAATCTTGATGTTTAAAAACTTTTCAAACATATGAATTTCTGAAAAACAAACCTTGTGCTGAACACCCAAGCCTACGGAACGTTGCAGTTGCTCAGCCTCTCTTTCAGCTTCACACGTGTTTAATGTCGGATGTAAAAGGTGGGTCAAGCACATTGCAAAGCATAGGTTGTTACCGCGGTTGTAGCTAACAATTAGGTGCTTTAGTTTTTTGCGAATGATTTCGCTCTTGAGACATGACGATAATTTCCGCCGGTCCCCCACACCACCATTAGGGTTCTGAATAATGTGGGCCACAAGCATCAGCGTTTCATCAGCCAGAATCTCAAAATTGCTCTGTATCAACTTTTCAACCATGTCCAAAAAAATATCCAATTCAACGTTGTCGCCGTTTAGTTGTACGGTTACGCCCTCAGACAACGAATCACCCCTTAATTCTAGCTGTACAACATCATTGGGGCGCGACAACTCTCGAACTTTAACCAGTATCTGTTCTAAAGTGTTTAAGACATACACATAAAACTCTGCGTAGTTGTCAATGTCGTACAGTGCTGCAAAGTTAAAGCGGTGCCGAATTTCTGTACTGTTGAATTTGGGCCTGCGTATCACCTGAATGTCTGTGTCATCACCAGCACCACCATCTTGGTTGACTTCTGGAAGTCCATGCACGTTATCATCTACAGGGCTTTGGGGTCTCTCTAACACAGTAATGCCATGCGTGTTATTTTCTGTGTTTGGGTTAATATCCGTTTCAGCACGTGCGCGTTCACGGTTTACCGCGGCCAGCGCATTTAACAGCCCGGAAAAAAAACAATCATGCACTACAGTTTCACTACTTGTTTCATGCGTGTCAATAGAGCCTTGATTAACATCCTCAACAAGTGCTAAGAGATGTGGGTTAACATTTTCAGGCATTAACTCTAAACTGTTAGTGTTTTCAGCATCATCCACAGCAGGTCTTTTGCCGTTCGACCCCTCGGAACAAGAAGCAGTACGTGGTCTTTTCGGGGCCATATTTATTACAAATGTCTGTTCACAAGTGTTTGGAAACGATTGTAGAGTTCTGCTCGCTCTCTATCATTTGCAACAATTCTATTTACAATATATAGAAGTTGAGCATTTACACTCGCCGGGTGGCCCCTTCGGTTCACGGTTTGTGTGGCTTCTGTTCCCCTTGCTTGCACGATAGCTTGCTCGGCTGCACCACGATTGCCCGGACGCCTTTCTGTTTCGAGTATCGAAACCAGCTCCTCATCCGTTACTTCACCGTCTGTAAGAATTAAAAATACTTTACATATTTAGTTTAAAACACACTAAAATTTAAAGAAAAAAAATAAAAATTTGAAAATTAATTATACTTTAAAATTCTAAATTAAAATAAAATTAAAAATAAAATTTAAAAAAATTTAAAAAATAAAAATTTAAAAAATTAATTATACTTTAAAATTCTAAATTAAAATAAAATTAAAAAAAATTTTAAAATAAAAATTTAAAAATTAATTATACTTTAAAATTCTAAATTAAAAAGACTAATATTCATATTTAATTTAAAGCAAACAGTTATTTAAAAAACATTATACAAGCGTATTCAAGACTTGTACAACTCACAGCCAGACGTTTCCCACGCCGAACTTTCAGGTCGGGGGCTTGACTCCTCTGTACACACTTCTAGATGTGCTTCTGGGGCTTTTTAAAAATAAAATGTGTTAGAAGCCGCCAAAACGATAACTACAAATGCTAAATATCCCTAAAACAGAAAAGTTTAAACGTTTCCTACTTTGGATAGCCGTGTGTCGTGGGTCCTCCAACGACTCCAGAACCTGCGCCTCGATGCGGATTGTCGGCCTTGTAACCAACGTGTCTAAAACAATTAAACATTAAACAATCATATATAAATATAAAACAGCTTTAAAAGGATCATTTAAACAACCGTAAAAATAATATATATTTAAAAACAGGCTGTTTAATGGTTCCGTCTTTGTGAAATAAAAACCTTAAAATAAACCATAACGATGTTCAACAGTCCAAAAACTTTAAGTTCCACTCTGGATATATATATATATATATAAAAATATATACGCGTGTTGCGAATCTGTATATAAGCCTTTGTCGAACGAGCGTAGCGTCACGAACAGCCATTTTGTCTGCCATGTGCCGACCACATGGCCACACGTTTAAACAAGAGGCCTTGTTTCGAGAACACGTGTAATACATTGCAACAGTCGCCAATAAATATACACATATATACACACACACCCCGTCTCTTTCAAAGTAAATTTTAAACAAATGTATAATACAAATTACAAACACCAAGTTCTATAGAACTGCTTAATCACTTTTCATTGGGGTAACAAACATCATGGCCTACAGACTGTTAGGCCATATATCAACGTAGTCTAACACATTTACAACAACAGAAGCCAGATCTGTTTACTGTCTTTGTCTTTGTGAAATAAAAACCTTAAAATAGACCCTAACGATGTTAAACAATCCAAAAACCGTTTTTTTACATCGGTCTTTAAAATATTCAGAACCCCAGGCCTTGCGTAGAGGGCTGGCTTATATGGCTTTTGTTAGACACGCTGTCTCGACACAAGGCCAACACCTTTAAACATTCGCCGTTAAATATATACACGCGCCATACACACACAACCTCTTTTAAAAGTACATTTTAATCAAATGTATAAGACAACTCACCCGCACCAATTTCTACAACGCTGTGTAATTCGTTTTCCAAAGGTAGCATATGGATCAACTCGTCCAGGCCGGCTAGATGTTCCGATCCCAAGTCGATAACGTCTGCTGTTTCCGCAAATATTGTGGAGTAGTCTAAAATACAGTAACAAAGCCATGTTAAGAAATAGAACAAACCGCATGATTAATTAACTTGTAAATCTCATACTTGTACGATAATGAAATATATGGAACACCTACCTTCCGTTGAAAAGTACCCCTCCGACATTACTTCTTCTTCTTCTATCGTCGAGTCTTTGTTACCTGTGGCTTCTTCAAATATCATCGGATGTAATCGTAGAGACAGAAGAGTTCCTAAGTGTCTGTTCTTATATGGATTCAGGCCGGCTCCATCATCTTTGATTGGTTGTATCATGTTTTACAATTACGCCCCCCCTCCCCCCCGTTGTTTGGCCATATGTTCAACGTAAACCCCCCCAAACATTTAGATACACTTTTAAAAGTAAATATTCTTACGCGTTATATGCTACATATAATAACGCTACTGTTTAAACTGCATAATCTTTTACAAACCGTTCGATACCAGACAGGCCTATTACAAGCCCCTGCAGAAAAAACTAATTATAAAAAGTTGTACCGTGAAATTCGCGTTGATAGGCTTTGTACGTTTGGCGACTTTTGTTTTGGGGGAAAAAAAGTCCCCAAAAAGATCTTTATATATTTTTTGTTTTCTGGCAGTTTGTTTCTAGTTTTATATATTTAAAAACCCTGTATTTAATAACCCCTCAATAAAATCGCTTGGTTGAGGCCTGCAAACTCACATCAACCCCACCCCCATCTCCCCCCACCCCCACCCCCGTCCCCCAACAATCACCCCCACCCCACACAACCCCCTCCACACCTGTTTAGAGACGTCTTTGCAAGATTTTGTCATTTACCGTTTCGGCCAAAACCTCTTTGGACCAACCCTCCGACACCGTCACAACCATTGGTTCGCGCAAACGTCCATCAAAAACTCCTACGTAAACTTGCGTCAAATCCACGTGACAGAACGTTGGTACGTCATTTCGGCTTCTGATACACACCCCAATGTCCCCTCTCTGAACAATTTTAGTCCTGCCTTGTAGCCACCAGCTGCCGACGTGCTGTGGCTTTAGCACTCTATCTTCTAGCGTATCACCACGGACCTCCGCAGCGAACGAGCGAATACTTTTCCAAGTTATTTTTGCGTTTTTCGTTTTAATTCTTTTAAAACGTAACATATTCTTTTATTTAAATTATTTTCTTCATAGTCTTTCATGCGGACCATTCTAGACTTTTAAACGCGCTATCTCGCCTTTTGTACCTATCTTTTGTCTATTTTGTACAATATCGTGATTTCACGGACTCCGGAAATGTTTCTAAGTGCTTTGCCTACTGCGTCTATGCTTTGCGAACGCCTTTAAACCACGGAGTTTATTTTTCCTCCTTCATGGCATCTAACAAGTCTTTACAATGATTCTGTATAATGTTTTTTCATTATAGCCGTTATAGCGATTTTTCACGTTTTAACAGCATTCTTGAATTATTCTTTTTAACAAGCGGCTGCTGCTGCCGCTAGCACAAACGGCTTTTTAAAAATAAAACTTAATTGCCGCTGCTACTACTTCTACAACTAACAACATATACATTTATACAACCATACTTTTTCACGATGTTTTTCAAAACAATGTACCGCACATTACATTGCCAATATGTCTCCCTAAGCACCCCTATCCCCAACCCTAAAAACAATTCGTCACAAAACCACAACGCTTACAACAATTACCAATAAAATGACATCGCCAAACCCCTGAAACGAAAAACCCACAAACCCCCGCCCCGAATGATGATGCATCATCATAATCATAAAAAAAAATCATAAAAAAATTAATTTATGCATTATCATAATTTTTCATAAACTCATTAATATTCAAAAATGCCCATCAATCAAATTTTGACAGATACCGAATCGTATTATACTACTAACCTGTTTAGGTTTTTCAAGAGACTAACCGTGTATAATTGCTAGGCAGCCACAATGGCCTGTTTAGATGTTTACACAAATGACAATATTTTAGTAAATGTGTTCAAACTCACCACAGAGCTGATTAATATTGTAATTTTTCAACATTGGCCATTCTAAATCAACATGTTACATGCATTGAATGGCTTGATCTTTTCTGTTGAAGACTTACTCTTTCACATAATTATGTCACCAGCACAAACGTGCCACATTATTTGGACCTCTGTGGTAGTAGGCTAACAGCTAATAGATCTCTAAATACACTCAAAAAGAGGGCAGATTTTATCATCTAAGCGTACATGCAGCTTCAAACTGTTGTCACACATGCGCAAATGTTTGTAAGCAACATATAATAAGCTATACACGTCAATAGTATACTAGTTTCTTCAACACCAATATTTTAGTTGTAAGCATTACTCAGATTACGTTTACTTACCTAAATTGTATCTTAAACCATCTTTTTAATAATAATAATAATAATAATAATGCCTTACATTTATATAGCGCCTTTCTCACCAACTGGTGACTCAAAGCGCTTACAATGATGAGGGGGAAACTCGCCTCAACCACCACCAATGTGCAGCACCCACCTGGGTGATGCAGCGGCAGCCATTTTGCGCCAGAATGCTCACCACACATCAGCTTGAGGTGGAGAGGGAGAGAAGAATTTTTTTGCCAATTAAACTGGGGGATGATTCAGTGGCAGATTGAAAGAGCCTGGGTTGGGAGTTTAGCCAGGACACCGGGGAAACCCCTACTCTTTACGATAAGTGTCATGGGATCTTTAATGACCACAGTGAGTCAGGACCTCGGTTTAACGTCTCATCCGAAAGACGGCATCTCCTACAGCACAGTGTCCCCATCACTGCACTGGGGCATTGGGGTTTTTATTTTGACCAGAGGGAAGACTGCCCCCTACTGGCCCACCAACACCACTTCCAGCAGCAACTTAGTTTTTCCCAGGAGGTCTCCCATCCAAGTACTAACCAAGCCCACACCTGCTTAGCTTCAGTCGTTTAGCAGGAGCAGAGTGCATGGTGGTATGGCATTTTAAGAGCACTCTACCATGTATGTAGGGGGAAAGGCAGTGTACAATCATGTTAAAAAGTAAGTACACCCTTCAAGTGATCCATACATATCTACTGCATATCTGGCTGCAGAGAGATGGTTTGAGGCTCATTTGATACCTCAGACCCTTGATGACTTGCAACCATTTTACCAACCATGTATTACATACTGTTCCAGCATAATTTACAGCTAAATCTAGGCCAACGTGATACATTCAAATGCAGAGACGTTATAGTATCGCTTGTAAGAGCACCAGAAAATAAGATATCAAGAGTCTTTTAAAACTAAGCTAATTCACCAAACGTTTAATTTTTTATAAACCTTTTCACACATCATTACCAGGGGTGGCAATAATAGTGGAGGACACTGTATCTCGGGCCGTCGAGCAATTTGCCAAAGAAGCGTGTGGCTGTGCACGCTGCGGTTTGTCGCAACTTGTCTGTGCATCTCAAACTCTTCCCAACCGCCTCAGTTGAGCCGCGATCCTGTAAAATTAATTTGTCCACATTGACTTAACATTGGTTGGACAAATGTCCTTATATCAGTCGTACGCACGCACCCTGTCGAGTAGTCTTTGACACACGGAGTTGTACACTTTCACACACCGCCACTCATCCAAGAGAATAGAGAGTAGACACGCCAAGATGAGACCAGCCCTATCTCCGCAAATGCAATTGGTGAACTACCTGAGGACTAACAATGAAGTTTTCGTGAATTTGGTGAAATCTATATGGGCCTGCACTCTGCCACTGAATCATGAGCATAAAACCAAGCTCCACAACTTAAGGGACTATCCCGAGGTACTGATCTGGATGATATGCAAGTATATAGGGAAGTACGATACGTGGGATGTGATAGTCGACAGCCTATCAAGCCTGAATCCCACGTTCAAAATGACCGATTTGGAAGACACCGACTTTTGGAAACTGCGGTACCCACTTCTGAGTAACAATACAGAGCTCCGTAAAATGACCCTGGTCAGCTTGCTGGAGGAACTCACCGCTACTGAGTTAGCCCTGGTGAAAGTGTTTCTACAATGGAAACTCTTCGAGGGCTACAGGGCTATGCCCTACGGAAGGATAGAGAAAATGGGTACCTGTGAGCTAGCGTTTGGCGTTGCCTCCATGTACTCTCACAAGACAGCGTTCGTTATGGGTATGATCTTCACGCAAATCGAGCGCACGGACCTAGTGTCCGAAGGGTTAGGTTTAGGCCCATAGTTATTTTGGTGATCTCCGGGGACTTGACCGATCTCTAGGCGTCTCGACCGGTTGGACGGATCACACTGCAACGGCACGCTTTGTAAACGTCTTCAGACACATTTGTTTCACCGCAACCGTCTATGTAGCCCATGTTCATGTGAATAACAATAAAGCCTTGTGTACGGATACTCATTGTGTGTAAGCGTTCATTTTCAACCACATGAAAAGAAAATGTTGAATGGACCTAGTAACGTATAAACCCTGTTTGTTAACAAGAGCCTGGTAATGATGTGTGAAAAGGTTCAACATTTGGTGAATTAGCTTAGTTTCAAAAGACTCTTGATATCTTATTTTCTGGTGCTCTTACAAGCAATACTATAACGTCTCTGCATTTGAATGTATCACGTTGGCCTAGATTTAGCTGTAAATTATGCTGGAACAGTATGTAATACATGGTCGGCTAAATGGCTGTAAGTCATCAAGGGTCTGAGGTATCAAACGAGCCTCAAACCATCACTCTGCTGCCAGATATGCAGTAGATATGGATGGATGGAGGCAATAGTATCGCTTGTAAGAGTACCAGAAAATAAGATGTCAAGTCTTTTGATATCCTTTTATACCCAGTCATGATAGAATCACCTGTTTACCTGTGGAATGTTCCAAACATGTGTTTTGGAAACTTCCCAGTCTTTTTTTGCCCCTGTCCCAACTTTTTTGAAGCGTGTTGCAGGCATCAAATTCGGAATTAGCGTATATTTACAAAAGTCAATAAAGTTTATAAGGTAAAACATTAAATATCTCTTCTTTGTACCGTTTTCAATTAAATATATGTAAAATAGAATTTACAAATCACTGCTTTCTGCTTTCATGTGCATTTTACATACTGTCCCAACTTTCTTGAAATTGGAGTTTGTACATTAACAGCCATATAGGCACAACTTTGTTGAAAATTGCACATCATAAAGTGCCCAGACTTTATGTTTAGATTGTATTTAAGGACGTTGAACAGTATATTTTTTTAAAGTGTGTTAATATTGTCTTTTTTGGTAACAAAGTCAAGACCAGGTCCCTTCAATACATTTAATGGCTCTTGATGGGATTTTAGGAAGTACAATGGATTTTACATCGCAATACTCAGAGTTTATCTGATATTGTTAATTAATGGATAGCATTTGAGACCAGTCCCTGGGGGTTCAAAGAAAACATAAATCATCACCTCTCCATCACTTTATGCAAAAATGTAGAAGGCACAAATTCACTAACTTTTTCCTGTCTCATTTCACTATGGAAGACGATGGAGAAATCTGAAGGGAGAAAGTTACTGAATCTACATTTTTGCATAAAGTGATGGAGGGGTTGATTTATGTTTTTTTGAACCCCCAGGGACTGGTCTCAAATGCCATGAATGAACAATATCAGATGAACTCTGTTTGCGTACTGCGATGTAAAGTTCATTGTACTTCCTAAAATCCCATTAAGAGCTATTAAAATGTATTGAAGGGACCTGGTCGTGGCTTTGTTACCAAGAAAGACAATAATAACACACATTTCAAAAAAAAAATATTGTTCAACATCCTTAATGGCATACCGAAGATTGTTAGAACATAATTTTGTATAGCTACCTGGCACCGATATTAGTCATAATATGCAGTCTCAGCAACTGACCGACGAAGAATGATTTTTTCTCTCTCTCCATTCACTTCCATTGCATAGCGAAATACAGTCAAGCCGGAAAGTCTGAATACCCGTTTCACCTTCTCCACGTTTTATTACATTACAGACATACAATGGGGGAAATAAGTATTGGACACGTCAACAATTTTATTATCAAACATATTTCCAATGTAGCTATTCACATGAAATCATCACTCTGCTGCCAGAAATACAGTAGATATGGATGGATAACTTGAAGGGTTTCTTCTCCTGACTTATTTTTCCATAGAGTTCAATAGGAAAATCTGTCAGGAGAAACAACCCTTAAAGTGATCCTTCCATATCTACTGTATTTCTGGCAGCAGAGTGATGGTTAAAGGCTTGTTTAATACATCAGACCCTTGATGACTTAGAGCCACTTAGCCAACCATGTGTTCTATACTGTTCCAGTGTAATTTACAGCTAAATCTTGTCTCACCCCCCAATTCCCATAGAGATCCATTCAAATGCAGAGCTGTTATAGTATCACTTGTAAGAGTACCAGCAAATAAGATATCAAGAGCCTTTTGATGTTGTTGGGTCACAGACATCATAAAGTCATGGCATGCAAAGGATATGCAACCAAATATAAAAAATATGGCTTTTCTACCAAGTATTAAATACATTTAATTTAGCGTGTTCAATACTTTTTTCCTGTGTCATTTCACTTTATTGCACATAACTTTTTTAAAGAATTGGAACGTTACAATTTTTGCAAATGTATTAAAAAACGAAAACTGAAATCTCTCATTTACATAAGTATTCATACCCTTTGCTTTAACATATTTTTAAAGTATCATATTTAATATTTGGTCGCATACTATAACCTCTCTGCATTTGAACTGATCTCTATGAGAATTGGGAGGTGAGACTAGATTCAGCTGTAATTTACACTGGTACAGTATGGAACACATGACTGGCGAAATGGCTGTACGTCATCAAGGGTCTAAGGTATCAAACGAGCCCCAAACCATCACTCTGTGTCCAGATATGGAGTAGATGTGGATGGATCCCTTTAAGGGTTGTTTCTCCTGACTTTTTTTCCCCCCATAGAGTTCTATAGGAAAATGAGTCAGGAGAAATAATCCTTGCAGTGATCCATCCACATCTACTCCATATCTGGCAACAGAGTGATGGTTTGGGGCTCGTTCGATAGCTCAGACCCTTGATGACTTACAGCCATTTAGCCAGCCATGTGTTCCATACTGTACCAGTGTAATTTACAGCTGAATCTAGTCTCACCCCCCAATTCCCATAGAGATCAATTCAAATGCAGAGTACCTGGAAATAAGATTTCGAGACTCTTTTGATGTTGATTGGTCACAGACTTCAGGAAGTAACAGCATGCAAAGGATATGCGACCAAATATTAAATATGATACTTTAAAAATATGTTAAAGCAAAGGGTATGAATACTTATGTAAATAAAAAATTTCAGTTTTCAATTTTTAATACATTTGCAAAAAGTTCTAAAAACCTGTTTTCACTTTGTCATTATGGGCTATTTTGTGTAGGATTTTGAGACAAAAAATGAACTCAATCTATTGTAGAATATGTCTGTAATGTAATAAAACGTGGAGAAGGTGAAAGGGGTGTTCAGACTTTCTGGCTTGACTGTAGGTCTCAAAAGCACACTTTTAGCACATAAACAAATGCAAACAACGCAGATTATGCCGATATAGAAAATCATGACATCCGAAACCGGGAGTGCATATTATGACTAATATCGGTGCCAGGTAGCTATACAACATTATGTTCTAACAAACTTGAGTATGCCTTTAAATATAATTTAAGTTTTGCCTGTATGGCTGTTAAAGTACAATGAAGCAAGGGGGCTGAATACTTAAGGAATTGATTGTTTTCAGTTTTATATTTATAAATAATTTGGAACAAATGGAAGTTTTTTTTCTTCCACATTGACATCGTAGAGTTGTTTGTGTTGAAAACCAGCAAAAAAGCCTGATTAAATATATTTTTATCAAATGTTCATAAACAGCAAAATATTAAAAAGTCTAAGGGGGCTGAATACTTTTTCAACCAACTGTATGTTCTTAAAGGGGAATACCATCCATTTTCAGCATTGAAATGGTCAAAACTATATCCCTGGTTGTTTTAAGGTCCATAGAACACATCCCTACTCTCCTCGGACAGAGCAGGCAGGCCTATACTATCGTAAACCACCGAAATTTACTTTTGTAGAGATTTTCTCTCCGTACCTCACTCTTCATCCACCAAAAGTGCAGGGGGTTATGATGTATTTAAGTGGCCAACTCGGGAGAATTGTGCGTGATGTTTGCTGTGACAATGGTCCCGTTAGTTACAGTAAAGATGTTCAAATGGTCAGCGGCAAAAAACATGGACGCCTGCAGAAAGCTGATGCTTGGTTGGCTGGCCTCTGATCAGCATTTGCAGTTCCAAATGTTTAAAATAGCGTATTCAAAAACGATTGAAGATTAAAACAAATGCAGAAGGTGAAAGACTACATATACCACACAAAGGGTCTCTAGTTGTTTACAGTCTCATGTTTACAGATGTCAAAGGTAAACAACTGCGCCTTTGACGCATTTTTCGTCACCTCAGTCATCTCGGGGACCCCAGGAGGTGCCCGAACTCAATGTCGGATTTCCGAGATCGTTGTCATTAATTCGTCACCATCTCATCACTGGGGTGTCACGTTAAAATCCTTTTTTCTTCTTGTAAATCGGAAATATTCCGACTTCCGAGATCATTTGAATACACCTATAGCTTCACCTTGGCTGTGACGTTTAGGCCCTTATTTGGAGTTCCACCTTCCTTGGCTCTAATCACTGGCCGGTAAACCACAGTCAGCGGCCAATGAATAGAGCCAGGGAAGGTGGAACTCCAAATATGGGCATAAACGTCACAGCCAAGGTGACACACTTTTGGTGGATGAAGAGTGAGGTGGGGAGAGAAAATTGATACGAAAGTAAATCTAGGTGGTTTACGATAGCATAGGACTATTTTATGTTGTAAAAGACGAGTGCGTTAGATAGCTCTAGAAAGCTCAATATATATACTGGTGCTTTAGATTTGCCCTGAAAAGCTCAAACAAGTGTAAATTTCATCTTCAAGTTGCGATGCTTCAACTCTAGTTGAGATTCTCCATTCATTTCAACCAGGCGCTCTAGGGGGCATGGTAAAGCATGCCAATCAGGTATGTCACAGCCCAGCTGCTCAAGGAGCTTTCCTGCGCTTTTTCTCAGACACAGAGAAGACTAGTGTTCTATGGACCTTAAAGCAAACAGGGGGTATAGTTTTGACTATTTTAATGCTGAAAATGGGTGGTATTCCCCATTAAAGACTGAGAGTCTGTGATCATTTCTGTAGGAAACCCTGAAAAGTTCCAAAATCTCAATGCTGTATATGTATGAGGGATGCCACACCAAGCCTTAACTTGGTTATGACATCTCTGTCATCCCAATTAATGGAATGAGTCGAGACATTTCTCACATGCCCAACAAATCACAGCCCATTAACTTGCGTAACAGGGTGCAGACGTGAGGGTTTATTGTTTCCCGCTTCCTCTTCCCAAGAGCCACCTTGGTACCCATCTGTGGTTTGATGCCCATCAAGCCTCTGAAACCAAAATAGACTATTGTTATGAATAGTTTTTAAATTGCTTCTTTTTGTGGTCTCTATACATATCGTGAGCACCATAATTGATTGGACAGTGAAACATTTTTTGTTATTTTGGTTCTGTACTCTAGCACTTTGAGTTTTAAAGGATACAATGACAATGAGGTTGAAGTGCAGACTGTCAACTTTAATTTGCGGGCATTTTTTATATTTGGTCGCAGATCCTTTGCATGCCATGACTTCCTGATGTCTTAAAGCCATTTTGCCAACCATGTGTTCCATACTGTTTCAGCTCTAAATCTACTCCCACCCCCAAATTCCCATAGAGATCCATTAAAATGCAGAGAAGTTATAGTATATAGTACCAGAAAATAAGAAACAAATCAAGAGTATTTTGATATTGTTGGGTCACAGACATCAGGAAGGCATGGCATGCACAAGATATGCGACCAAATATTAAAAATGATTACTTTATTCTACATTATGAGAAACTGTCCAATATTTTTTGATGCCTAAAAAAGGGGTTCCTATAATTTCTAAATGGTTCATCCAATATGGATGAAAATACCCTCAAATTAAAGCAAACTTTAATTGGTGAAACCTCAACAGTCTGAACGATTTAGCTAGCGGTATCCAGCAAGGGTGCATCTGAGGCACGCTGTATTTGCCGACTATGGCAGCTAGCTAGCTAGCTAAATTCATATAGCTAACACATCGCTTATGATGCCGAATATAATACAGAATACAACAGTACAACCTCAAACTAAATGCAAATGCTTTCAATGCACTGACGCATATAAGAGTAGGCCTAGCTATTAATCTGTCTTAATTAACGTGAAAAAAAAAACAAATTTAACGTAGCGTTACATGACTTGCCACTCACTCAAGTTAATCAAAATTGAGGTTAATGTTAGGTTAGCTAATTTAGCACATTCTCAACAACTGAGGAATCGATGTTTACCACAATGGTTGTGATGGAAATAACGCATACAACTTGTAGATTCAAATAGAGAATAAAGAAATGACCTAAAATGTTGTTTCAGTGTTAGCCTACCTGCTATTATCCATCGACCTTAAGTTAATGAAGCTTGACTAGCTGTGATGATAACCATTCTCTAATCATCAATGATCTCTGCCGTTAATTTAGTCTAACGCCGATATAACATCGCGCCTCGTTGCAAAAGGGACTGTCTACAAATTACAAGAGACTACAGGGCTGCAAGAAATCCGCTAAATATTTATTTGATTTAGAACTAACTTGCTCTGAATCAGAACCTACTTTTACTAAATTAGCATCAGTGAAAATTACGAAATGCAAACTCAAATTAATTAACGTCACCTTTTTTTATCATAACAGTTCAAGTAAAATCTGTCCACAATAAAAGAAAAACAGCAACTACATACCTTGTTCCTTATAGTCGGTTCCCGCCGATTTTGATGTTCTTACTGGCCTGTGCAGTTGTTGTAGAATTTGAATTTACAGTGGCATTTACAGCAAAGAAGTCTCTGTTTACAACAGGGGCCAAAGTTTTCCCATGGTGCATTGCAATTCACAGTATAATTACAATAAAATATAAATACAGCACTTTATTGTATGATATTACTGTAAAATTACTGCAATTTCTAACAGTGCATTCTGAAGTTAACATAAACAAGTCACCACTACTTATACTCTTTAGTTATGCAGAAATAGGGTAAATACTGTCCTCCTCTCCCACCATAAATTGTTGTTGGAAAATATATGTTGTTATTCTCTTCACCCTGTATGACCTGAGGTCAAAATGCAAGCAGATGCCAGTGTTCATATTTATTATGGTTTCAGGGCAGTTCCCTCACAACATTTCTTCGGTCAATATCAAGTTCTCAGCTTGCATAAAATAAGTTCTACTAGGGCAAAGGCACACAAGCTATTTTAATTTAACTAAACTTCCACATTCCCCCCTTTTGTCCTTAAGAGGACAACACTCATAGTTCAGTTTCAATCTGACAAAGCACAGCAAAAGCATCATTAATTCCCTCTTCAGGATATTCAGCATAATATGGGACTTGCTGATAAATCATCACAGGCGCAGTAGTGATTTTAATGCACACAGTAAACATAATGCGGAAGGTTATAGCAAGTATTCAATGTATTAGGCTATTCAATGTATACTTTCACCTATTGTTTTTATTTCTACCCTTTGAACTCCACTATGTATGACATATCAGGCCAATTAGGCCTACATGTTTTGCTATGACTGAAATATTATCGACTACTACTCTATGTCAAGAGTGAGTGTATGTTTTCATATATTTCATACTGCTTAGGTGTACATAAGTGATTTTTATGGGTGGTGGTATAAGCCTAGGCCACATATCCAGTAGAGGCTACTCCTTGTATGGATGATTCCATTTCTAATCAACAAATTTAAAAGTAGAATTTTTGATGGTATAAGTCAAAATTAAATACTGCTGTATTTGTGCACTCCAGCAGCAAGTGATATTTCGTTTTCAAGTGTGTGTACACACAGTCTTTTATGTAAAATAATCAGCATCACGTACAGAAATATATACAGTGCTGCTTGAAAGTTTGTGAACCCTTTAGAATTTTCTGTATATCTGCATAAATTCGATATAAAATGTGATCACATCTTCATCTAAGTCCTAAAACTTGATAATGTGAACCCAGCTCAACAAAAAACACAAAAAACATTTTTTTAATTATTTATTTATTGAGCCAAATTATGTGAACCCTTGGATTATACGTATTTTTAAAGTATTATATTTAATATTTTGTTGCATATCTGTGACCCATCAATATCAAAAGACTCTATATATCTTATTTTCAGGTACTGTTACAAGCGATACTATAACCTGCATTTGAATGGATTTTTATGGGAATTGGGGGTGAGACTATATTCAGCTGGTACAGTATAGAACACATGACTGGCGAAATGGCTGTAAATCATCCAGGGTCTAAGGCAGGGATGTCAAACTCATTCCATCGAGGGCCGAGTGTATGCAGGTTTTTGTTCCGACTGTGCCCTACACCAGCTGATTTCACTAATTAGCTCAGCTCTTCAACCAAGGAGGTGCACTAATTAGTGGAATCAGCTGGTGTAGAGCATGGTTAAAACAAAAACTTGCATACACTCGGCCCTCGATGGAATGAGTTTGACACCGCTGGTCTAAGGTATCAAACAAGCCCAAAACCATCACTATAAAGCCAGATATGGAGTAAAAGTCATGGATCAAGTTCCTAAACACTCTGATCAACTTTAAAAAGTAAAATATAAATGGAAAAAATGCTTGTTACATTTTGTTCATAATAGTTTCTAGGGGTGCCAATAATTGTGGCACACGTGGTTTTTTTGAAAATAATTATTTCTTGATGAGGGATTTTTTTTTCTTTATTTTCATGTTTTTAGAAATTTTTGCAAATGTATTAAAAATTGAAAACTTAAATTTTTCATTTACATAAGTATTTATACCATTTATTTTAACATATTTTATATTTAGTCACATATCCTTTGCATGCTGTTACTTCCTGAAGTCTGTGACCCATCAACATCAAAAGACTCTCGATATCTTATTTCCAGGTATTGTTACAAGCGATACTATAAGCTCTCTGCATTTGAATGGATCTCTATGGGAATTGGGGGGTGAGACTAGATTCAGCTGTAAATTACACTGGTACAGTATGGAACACATGGTTGGCTAAATGGCTATTAGTTGTCAAGGGTCTGAGCTATCGAACAAGCCCCAAACCAGATATGGAGCAGTTATACAGTTAAAAATGGAGAAACAAAAGTCAGGTTATACAAAACGTAAACTAAAAGAACAGTGGGAGAAAACAAAATCTGCGTTAACATGTGTACCACTAGCTAACTTATTTTTGGAGCATAATCAACCCAAGGAGGGCTCAAGTTGAGACTTAGCCTAACACATTTTTTTGTAAATCTTTATTTGCAGGCATTAATTACTATTGCTACTGAGTGTATTAGCATACTTTCCTGTAGTGATTAATGTTATATCAGCATTTTAGAGATATGAGTTAGGCTATTTCTGTAGGCTATTGCTGCCTTCAAGTGCTCCTCAGAAGCTCCTATTTCCCAGTTGCCAAATCCTAATTACGAGGTTGACGCATTGACATGCTCCGAAGTCGGAATTACCAGCAAACATGGACGTCTAGAAAGTAAATGTTTCTTTTGATCCTTTTACGAATAAAAAAATACATAGAGAGCTGCTATCACTTACTGCATGAGAAAAAGGAGAGCCATTTATATGAGGAGAGCCATTTATGATATATTAAAGTAGATTTTACTAAATGGTTGTGTGCTGTGTGCGTGACCATCAATATGATAATCTGTTGTGCTGCGCTGCCTGGTTGCATTGATATGAGAATCTAGCGTATTTTCTGCCATTTTGAATCGGCTACTGGGAAATATGAGCTTCCGAGGAACACTTGAAGGATAGAGAGGTAAAAGGTCAGTGGTGAAACGTCACAACTCGGAAACTCGGGTAGCAAAATTATCTCTGACTTTCCCACTTGTAATTACAACTTGGGATGTGAAGTCTGTCCTTAGAAATATTACACACGTGAAAGCATTTGAAAACCATTTCATTGTTATGCACAAGATAGCTGGCAAGCGAGCTTCATAACTGTTAGCTAACCAATAGCTACCAAGCTAGTTAACTGTATGCTCCTTGCGAGCTAACCATAGAGTTCAGTTGATATTGGAGGCGAAAATGGGAATAGGCCTCTTCACTTGAGTCTACTGTGACGTAACTAGGATCATCACGTGACCGTGTTCCAGATCTCATCGGTTTGTTCTTAACAAATCAGAGTTCAGTGTGGCTACTCAACAGTCACCGGTGAGTTTTTTAAAATCATGCCTTTCTCTTTTCTGTGCAGCCTAGAGAAATTTTTGACAAAGGAAAAATGTAAAATGTCATTGCCTGCTTCTATTGATTGCCATATTGTGATCTTAGATTGTGCTGGGGCGACTTCGTTAAATTATACAACGCTCCATTAGAAATACATGGCAGAGATGTATTTCAATTACTATTACTACGATGTAATACTATTTCCGGGCCGTGGCAGCCATCTTGCGATGGGGAAGAACCAAATAGGGTTGAATGGAACCACGTGACCACCTAGCCTTTCTAGTTGTTATATAGTTCTATGGTCAGACTGAACTAATGTGAACAAGTGAATGTACAGTGCTGGTGTCCCTCCCATCATGTATTTTTATATATTTTCAGGTAAGCAGATGTGTATAAACATTTCCATAAACAAGCGTAACGTGTTTTAAGAATGTAGAAAGTAAGGAATACGGTGAGATAAGTGGCCGATGTGATAAATCCCAATTATGGTGTCATTTGTTAGCTAATGTACGCAAACAATGGCTAGTAATCGTTTTATGCTAACTATGGGGAAAACGTTGGTGAAGCTAAATACTCATTCATGTTAACAATAGGTGAGATGTGGTTTTCCGCAACAAATGTCGGTTTAATCCTTTATAATGTGCAATGTCTGTAGTATGCAATGTGTAAAATATATTTGTTTTTATTGAAGTTATGTTTATGCTTGAGGTAAAAGAATGCAATATTTGTTAGCTACAGTCACAACCAAATATGCTTGTGCACGCACACACACAGGTGCACTTGCTGTCTTTTGTGTCGGAGAGTTAAATAATTAGAAATTAGATTATAGAACTGGACCTGTGAATAAACGGTATAGTATACAGTTTTGTGATGACAACTCAGTATTACTTGTGTGTCAGACTGAACTAATGTGAACAAGTGAATGTACGGTGCTGATTATCTGGATGCTGGTGTCATTATTTATTCTGTGCAATGGCCTAATTTATTTTATTTATTGTTTTTTTTAGGGTGGGTATTTTTATTTGTTTATTATTTATAATAATAATAATTATAATAATAATGTTTATCTTTATTTAGATTTTTTAAGAACACAACATAGTTCCCAACATTAAAATAAGCATTTTGTGTAAGATTTAGCATTTGGTCTCATTTATGCGCATTTGGGAGATGTTATAATGCACGTCCGGTAAACCCGGTAAGTTTTCAGGAGTTTCTTGATGTAGGGGGGGGCCCAAACAAGATTTTGCATAGGACCCCCAAAAAGCTAGAAACGGCCTGCCTATGTCGGGGAGCCAGAGACATATGCTGCCTTCAAGTGAACACCAGTTACTGGCAGTCCTTTGGCAGCGGAGGGTCACAGCGTTCAGCAAACCGGGATGACAGATGGCCTCCTGTCCTCTTGCTTCTTCTGCATGTGGATCCCCATCAGCCACACCAATCCCATCTCTGTTCCGGGGTCTAGGCTACTAATGGCATCTCCTCCCTCTCTGGGCAGATTAGCTGGTAGTCCGTTGGCGATATTCCATCCATCACTGTCCCAACACTTCTGACGTCGGAAAGGGGCTCTCACCCTTTCCCTGCATGACGTGTGTGTGTGAAGTTTGGTGATGTGATGAACCTTGTGGGGTGGAGCAGTGTGGGAAGCTCTAACTGCTCTTTGTTTATCTTGCCTTGGTGGGCCAGATAAAGCTCTTGAGGGGAGAGTGGTGGCCAAAGGGGTCTTAAACAGCCGGGGGTTGTCTTCCTGGTCTGTTTCCCCCAGGCTCTTTTTGAAGCTCTGATAGGTCACGAGGCTTTCGCAGCTCTTCTCCTCTGTCACCGGAACTTTGGGAGTGGGAAAGTCCACAGAGCATACCCCTTCTGCCTGCATAGCAGACAGAAGTTCCCCAGATTTAGCAGGGGGGGGGGGGGGGGGGCAGAAGTCCACAGGGGTTGACTGGTCAGTGGGGGCTGACTGCATCTGCTGGGGTGCGTAGACCTCTCTACCCGGCAGGGCTATAGAAGCCAGTTCCGCGTCCAGTGGTACCCAGGTCCTCTCCCCAGACGGGGGAGAGGGGCTTGCGGGAAAGTATTCCACCTCCTGCGGTGTCACATCCTCTGTGGTGGTTGGTGTAGTTAATGGTTACACAGGGACATTTTGGGACTCTGGCTTTCTGATCATGAGACTGGGCCCCCTGCGGAGTCGTTCACAATTAACACACCTGATCAACTGAGGCACAATGTCCCTTCTTCTTCATCTGTCCCCTTCTTCATGTGACTGAGATGTAAAGACTGCGTGATCGATCAGGCCACACCCGTAGCTATGGGCGGGCCTTAGGGGGCCGGGCCCGCCCACGGAAGTGCTAGTGCCCCCCCACTGGAAATTGAGAAGAAAAAAAAAAATGATAGTATTTTTCTGTTAAAATTTTTTAAATACTAACTTTTTAAGACATTAAAATAGAGAAAAAATTTGTGTTATTGTTTGGCGGGGGTTCAACCATACTGAAACAGGAAGTTACGCCAATGTAGGCTAGGTTACCGCGCCATTTCAGTTGGGAGTCCAGCAGAGCTCTATTTCCCAGTTGGATCGCTTTTGCTGATTTGCTTAACAATGGACATTCGTAAATGGTTTAAATCTCCAGTCTCTATCAACTCTAACGAATCAGATTCCGCCTCCAAATCGCACAATGTGACTGCACCCAAGCCCCGTGATGTTGATGGCGGACTCGTGGTCGTCAGAGATAAAGATGGCGCTGAAATGCAGCCTAGCACCAGTAGCAGCGGCCGCGGATCTGAGACTAATCCGACTACTAGCCTTGCTGCTGCAACCACAGGAACGGTATTTGGACCACAACTGCATAGAGCAAACCATTTTTTGGGGGTGGGGCAGATCCAAATCCAATGTTTTTTTTATGATGAACATGCCCCATTTCCACAAATAGCCTCCAACAAATGTTTTATATTTTTTAACAGTTAAAGACCAAATGACGACATGATATTATAACGCGTCAGCATCCGCCGTGGTGCTTTTTCAGTTCGAGAGGTGTGGGTTGCTTTGCACTTCTGGTGTTATATTCAATGTGTTGTCTAGTGCTTTGTGCATAACATTACCTCTGTGTAATTGACTGATGTGGTATCTTGCTGTTGATGGTTTAAAGTGATTATTTGCAAGTGCACTGATTGCGCGGTCACGGTGCCAACCTCCCCCGTTTAGTCATGGTATCCCATCTATTAATTTTCTAAAGCTAATTGTTTACAAAACCTTGTAAGTGCACCTGATTGGTTCCAATGGTCTAAACAGTGAATGTCTGTATTGTGAATGCGCCAGTTTTGTTGCCGCTCTCCACGTTATAATCGTAATTTACAGCATTCGAATAATTTTAGGCATAGCCTAATACATCGGGACATATTAAATCTATCTGAGACCAATTTGGTTAGTATGCGACCTCAGTATAGCCTAATTAGTAGGCGTCAGTGCTGCACGAATACAATAGCACATCGGATTATCAAAAATATTTAATAATAATTGTGCCCCCCCCCATGCAGTTCATAGGCCCCCCTTAAGACCGAGTCCTGGCTACGGGTCTGGATCAGGCACCGGGTTGGGTAGGAACCCCCCTCTTTTTTCAGAAGGAGAGGGGGGACCCCAATTTAACACACACATGCACACCCTGAGGTGATTGGAAATGGCTGATCCATCTGCGGTTTAATGATAGTTCTAAGGAAATGAGCCTATCGAATGCATGGGTGCCCTAAAACCATCTACCAATTGGGATCAAAGGAAGTTTGACTATAAAAATCCATGAAACTTTACAGACGTTGCTCTGATGGTAAAGACAATGTCTTATCCGACCAGACGCACCACTGAAACGGACCCGGATACTGAGGGAATCTCTTCTTCTTCTTAAGCAGAGGTTTATAATCAATAAAGATGTTTGCATTTTTAAAATTGATGTCAATGTGTTATCTATTTTAGTACCCTAACTCAAAAGTATTTTGATTAGTTTTTTGTAGATTTTGACTACTTTGAGAAATAATTGGTAAAATGTAGTTATAAAATTATATTATCATATTTTTATTATATTATAAAAATATGATAATTATATTAGCTATCAGTTACCTACATTGATTTTCATTGTTAACATAAACTAGGGTTACCAGACGTCCTCTTTTTCCCGGACATTTCTTATTTTTGGGACCGAAAATATACGTCCAGGCGGGATTTCTAAATTCCTAAAATGTCTGTTTAGGATTTCCTTGTTCGATAGACCATATATAAACAAAAAATAGCCTAGTATTATGTTCATTAGGGGTGGGACAATGCACCGATGCATCGCGATGCATCAATCTGAATGTGTAAATACAACTGCATCGATCTGTAAGATTAGAATTGATAAGCATCGATTAATATCGCATTTTAAATGAATGTGCACATGTATTCATTTATTTTTTTAAAATATTAATTTAATTATTTAAAATATATATTTCTGAGACACGACTACCTTTAAAACAGTTTTGACCAGCTTCAATCCATGTTTCTGCTCCAACCCCCACGTAAGCGTGAGTTGAAAGCAGGGACAGGCAGGAATCAAGCGACAATGAGACGGACAGATCTGAGCGAAATGGCTAGCTGCGTGCTCGCTGAGTGCGACAAAAGAGTTCCGAACAGAAAATCAGTGGTATGGAAGCATTTCGGGTTTAGAAAGAAGGAGGGTGTACTTGACAAAACCGCTGCAATATGCAAGATCTGCCAAGTAGAAATCAGATACACAGGCAACACCATAAACATGATAAACCATTTGAGCCGACGACACACCAATGACGTGAAGGACAGCAGCGGGTTAGCAAGCTAAACTCGGGAGTCATTGACACTTCCCCTGAGTTTCCTGGAGAAATAGCCAAACAGTATTTTTTTGTATAATTGTTTTTATTAGTTTTTATACACATAGCGTGTCCAGGCAGTTAATTGTAAAGTGCTTTCTGATATTTAAATTTAAACCATTTTCTATTCAAAATCAAGTAGACGTTCGAGACAAAAAACTAAAATAGTAAGACCATTTCCAATGTCTTACGTTCAATTAATTATTACTACGTTAACTGTCTGATTCACTTAATGAATGTCGTGGAACCTAGATACACCATACCATGCAGAAAACATTTGAGTGAAAATGTATACCTGCTCTGTATGAAGAGGTGAAGAAAACTGTTTGACTGTCCTTGCAGAACGCTACGAGAGTAGCTTTAACTACGGATGGATGGGCATCTTGCTCCACCGAAGGTCTAGATCGTACTAAGATTTAGGAAAGTACTATGCATGACACTAACCTATAGGCTATTTCATTTTTCTTGGCCCAGTTTAGTAATTGTTATACATTTTGCCATTTTCATTTTTTAAATAAAGGAAATGTATTAGGGTACTATGTCTGACACTGAAAAACAATAACCTAAATAGGGCAACTTTAGAAAATACACTGTTAGTCATGTTTATTGCTGCATTATTTGCTGCAGACAGCTGCAAAATGTATGGTATGCCTTAACAATAAACATAATGCTGCGAACTTGGCGTAAGGTTCTAATTGAATATTTAATTACTGCTGAATGTATCGGTATCAAATCACATTAGCATACATATAAAAAAAATTTAAAGTATCAAAATTAATCGAACCGAATCTTATCGAATCGAATCGTGGTCAAATGTAAGATGTTATGATGCATCGAACCTTTGCCTAAAGAATCGTAATCGAATCGAATCGTTATGGGATTGAATCGTCCCACCCCTAATGTTCATAATGCCCGTCTAACCCGGTCCTCTTTTTTTGAAATCCAAAATATGGTCACCCTACATAAACATTGTTTTAACATTATTTAAATGCATTGATTCAACGTAAACTCAATGTGCACCTGGACGCAGAATCAACATCAAAGATCAACATTGAATCAATGCTTCATCTTATGTTAATTCAACATTGATTACATTTTCCGTTGCTATCTGGGAATTTGCCTTCTGACAGTGTGTCCAGAAATGCTCCGTGAGTCTGTGATGATCCTTCAGCTTGACTGCCGCTTCACTGACAGGACAACGCATTGATGGATGAGATTTGCTAGCTAGCTAACTAACCAACTAACATTAGTAGCCATACAGCAATCGGCTACACGCAGCCTGCCAGCTTAGTTACCTCCGCTGCAGTAGGCAGTAGCCTACTGGATTGAGTGAGCTAACTCGACATCAAATCCTCTAATCTCTATCGCTAGCATTTGTATTTTTATTTAATAGCCTACATTATTTTAATCACTATGTCCGGCCAGGGGAAGGCTAAGCCTTCCACAGCCTTACACAACCTCTGCCTATGGTGTTGCAGCCATCAAATTCGGAATTGCCGTATTTTTCCGTAATTTCCAATAAAGTTGAAGTTAAATATATTGTCTTTGTACTGTTCAATTAAATATATGTAAAAGATCATTTGAAAATGCTTTCTGCTTTTATTTGCATTTTACATACTGTCCCAACTTTTTTGGAATTGGGTTTGTATATATAAACATCGAACAAAAAGTTCGGAAATTTGTGTATGGTAGATTATTTCTCTGTTGTAACAATGCTTCTTGGCAATAAATTTTATACCGTTGGAAAGCCTGTTTATTTCCCTTTTAAATGGTGCCCCATTTGCAAGGAACATGCATTTGTGGGATGAGCAGCACGGCTGAGTATGTGGGTTGCGCCGATGAAAAATTTGCCAAATCTTCTCTGCCAATGCCAAACCGCTTATTCTGCTGTTGCTATTGACTCTTGTTTTGAGCTTCCGGTACCCCCAGGTGCTGACAATCAGGTGCCTGATTGGCACCTGATTGGCAGCACCTGTGAGCATGGGCCCTGCTACAGTGGTCAATTGGTGTTTGCTCCAAGAATCGGCATGCCACGTTTGTCTGATCTCGATAAGGCCCGTGCGATAGGGCAACTTCAAGCTGGTGTTCGGCAAAAGCCAGTTGTGGCATTATTTGGAGTGGGCCCTAGTACCATCTCCAAACTGAAGGCCAAGTTCCATGAAACGGGGGATGTCAGAGACAGACCGCGAAGTGGGCGTCCCAAGAAGACGACACCCCAAGAAGACCGGTTCCTCACCCTTTCAGCACTTAGGAACCGTAGGCTATCTTCTACAGATTTGCAGTCAAGGTTTGCAGGACGATATGGCACACGGCTCTCGGCCCAGACAATCCGGAACAGACTGCACGCAGCCAATCTCCGGGCTCATAGGGCTGCCAGGAGGCCTGCCATGACTGCCCTTCACCGTCAGGCCCGTTTGCGCTGGTGTCGGCAACACCTGCACTGGAACCTGAACATGTGGAGGAACGTTATGTTCAGCGATGAGTCCAGATTCTGCCTACGGACGTTGGATCGTAGGGTCAAAGTGTGGAGAAGACGGGGAGAACGCTATGCTGATTGCTGCACCGATAGAGTAACACCTTTTGGTGGAGGCAGTGTGATGGTGTAGGGCGGCATCTCCATCACTGGAAAAACGAGGCTTGTCATCATTGGAGGCAATCTCAATGCAGAGAGATATCGAGATGAGATTCTGCAACCAGTGGCAATCCCATATCTCCACAGTCTGGGACCGAACTCCATCCTCCAAGATGACAACGCTCGCCCCCACAGAGCGGGGTTTATCAGAGACTACCTCCAGAATTTGGGAGTAGAGAGAATGGAATGGCCTGCCAACAGTCCTGACCTCAACCCAATTGAACACTTGTGGGATCAGCTTGGGCGTGCTGTTCATGCTAGAGTGACCAACACAACCACGTTGGCTGACTTGCGACAAATCCTGGTTGAGGAGTGGAATGTCATCCCACAGCAGTGTGTGACCACGCTGGTGACCAGCATGAGGAGGAGGTGCCAGGCTGTTGTGGCTGTGTATGGTTCTTCCACACGCTACTGAGGCTCCTGACTGTTTGTTAAATTAATAAATAGTAAAATTGCCAATATGTCTTGTTTCTTCCTTGTTACTGATAGAATTCAATCATCCAATCCACCAAACAACACCAAACAAGAGTGACTAACAACAGCAGAATAAGCTGTTTGGCATTGGCAGAGAAGATTTAGCTAATTTTACATGGGCACAACCCACATACTCAGCTGTGCTGCTCATCCCACAAATGCATGTTCCTTACAAATGGGGCACCATTTAAAAGGGAAATAAACAGGCTTTCCAACAGTATAAAATGTATTGCCAAGAAGCATTGTTACAACAGAGAAATAATCTACCAAACACAAATTTCCGAACTTTTTGTTCGATGTTTATATATTATTATTTTTCCTCTTCTCTTTTTAATTAAAAATTAAATTGACCCCCGAAGTGGGGGGTGGTGGTGGGTTTTTGAAAATTATTTTAATAGTGCTAAGAATTGTGGCTAATGTTCACTCTTGTGAGCCCTTCCTGAAGTTGGAAACCTCTGTTGTGGAAAACAATCAACAGGTCAGAGGGACAATTCATTGACAAATATAGTGCTATATTCGAATCAGGGAACAATGCCTTTAAAAAGACAAGTCCATCGAACACATTTGATTATATCAATTATATACCCCTCCTAATTACAAAATACTGACCTTCAGAAGAGGGGAAATTGAATCTATTCAAATACTGTGTATTTTAAAATGTAAAGCTTGTTTGTTACACTGGATAAGACCATCTGCTAGTAATACATGTAATTTTATTTATATATTGGCAGTATATAACATTTTTGTAGGGGACAGTTTGTCAGCCAAATTGGCGCCCAACTGACATCAAGTTCTCCAAACTGTCTCCTAATGGACACTTGTGTGCTGTGTTATGCAGGACTGCAGATTAGGCACTGCACGCTGTGTGAGGTTCTCTTGCCCCCTCCAAAACATGACCAACATGGCTGTAGTGATTGTACGGGCTCGGGTATGGAACAGCACAATGCTGGAGGTAAGAACCAAACCAAAACACAACAAACAAAATGAAACCATGATAAGTAGCAATTGACTGGATGCATTCTTCCCCCTGGATACCATAATACTGCATATGACTCCTATGTGTATGTTTCACATGTTTCAGTCGCATATGTGTGTTGCATCTGTGAGTGTTTGTGGTTTGCAGGACTACATTGATGCTTCACGGGTGACGGTGAAAGGCCAGGCTACACTGAAACTGGTTACTGATAAACCTACTATCAAAATGAACAGTGAGACAAGACTGGTGAGCATTAAGATGATTTCTCGGCTTCACAGTCATTGTAGTATTATGTAGTTGTGTTGCTACTAACTAATTAGTTAGTAGTGTGTTTTACAATTGCATGTTTTTATTTTAGCCCTGGTTTTCACCTTGGTAGCTATTCCCTGCAGACCAGGGTATTCTGTACCCATTGTTTAGTTTTTTCTTGCTCCACTGACAATTACACAATGAAACTATATTTTAAAATTAGACAGTGTAATGTCATTGTCTACATGATTGTGACTATTTGGTATTACTCTTTCTACTCCTCTCTCTGTAGTTCACCTTGGACATTGACCCAGTGCTGGGCAAGGACACACCTTATGAAATTCCCCTGTGGATCATAATCCTGGCTGGAGTGGCTGGAGTCCTTCTCCTTGGTCTGATTATCCTGATTCTATGGAAAGTAAGAGCTTCATCCTGCTCACCTACTTCACCTACCTTCAGTCTTACAATAAAAAATTATCTCCTTCAAATGAATCTTCCCTTAACCTCTTTGCACAGATCCCCTAGTGGCCACAGTGGATTGTAGTTTCTTTAAAGTACAGTAATGTTTGTAAAAATGATATTCCCAAATTAGGAAGAAGCTGATGCATATTTCTAGAAGCTGATGCCAACTTTGGAATTACTTTTACTACAATAGAGGTGATTCAATCCATCTACAAAGTGGTTTTGGCACTAGCTTCAATTTTCCTTTTGAATGTGTTTAACATTATGGGACAGCAACAACCAAGAACACAGAAAAACTCATGGTGGAAGGACAAAACAAAAGCAAAAGCCTACCTTATTCAACTGGCAGACAGAAAGCCAAATCGTTTGGCTGTATTCACGGTGTTATATATTTTCAAATATATTTTATAAAATGAACCATAAGCTTCAGGGTTCACTTTCCACCATTTTAATTTTTGGCCCAATGTTTTTAAGCTGTTTGCCAGATTATTTATTGGTAGTGAGTGTTAAATGAGAAGAATGCAAGCAGGTGTGTTTGAAAGGCATTTCAAGTCGACTAATGGTAAAATGCAAAAATGAATCTAGCATAGCACCCTACCATCGTAAGGTGACACTTTATGTAGGAGGAAAGCTTGCCGCCTGCTAATTGCGGTTTGTTATAGAATTAATGACAGCGGCCTCATGTTGTGATCTGGACTCAATAGCAACAGTGAGAGATTTGCAGCTGTAATGAGCACAAACATGCAACAAGTGCCCTGTTATGTGTTTGTAGCCCTGTTCATTATGCCAGCTAATAAATATTGTAACTGGCCGCAGTAGATGCTAGGCTAGGAAAGTCTGGCTTGTTTCAGCTACAGTTCTGTGCCGATAAGCCATTCTCTACCTGCTACCATGACAAAGATGACCTTTTCTGATAGACCTATCAGTGGTGTTCAGTAATGTTGAGGCCAAGAAAACGTTTTTTTTTTTTTTCTTGTTGAACTATTTCTGATTCTGTTATATGACGTGATTCATAACTAAGCTATTGTCGGAGAAGACAGACACACTTTCAGGTGGATTTTAAATTCTATGAGGGCATATTATAGTGTTAATCAAACTGTGATGATTTGAAAATGTGTTTTTTTGGATACATGGAGTATACAACAACAACAGATTCATAAGACTGGTTTCTAAAAACTAGGTGCTCGTTTTTTAATGCAGGTGGAGCAATTTACTGGGATAGTTCACTTTTTGTGGTTTGTTGACCTTATTTCTGTGTGCTGTATGTGCGAAGCTACGGTGCTAGCTTGTCATGCTACATTTAAAAGCTTACAAACTATATGTTTAAACTGAATGTGACATTAACACACACAGATCATGAAAGCCAAGACATTTTTTGAGTAAAATGAGATGAAACCGAGTAACTTACATTATCTTGTCGCAGCGAAAGCAGCTGATGTTATTGTGTGACTGGTTACAACAAGCTGGCTAGCATCCAAACGACGCAAAGCTATGGTTCTAGCTTGTCGTGCTAAATTTAAAAGCTTCAAAACTCTCACAGCAAGAAGGTACCGAGTTCAAATCCTGGCCGAGGGCCTTTCTGTGTGGAGTTTGCATTTTCTCCCTGTGTCCATGTAGGTTTTCTCTGGGTACTCCGGTTTCCTCCCACAGTCCAAAGACATGCAGGTTAGGCTAATTGGAGACTCTAAATTGCCCATAGGTATGAGTGTGTGAGTGAATGGTGTGTGTGCCCTGTGATGGATTGGCGGCCTGCCTAGGGTGTATTCCTGCCTCTCGCCCAATGCATGCTGGGATAGGCTCCAGCACCCCGCGACCCTGACCAGGAATAAGCGGGTTAGATTATGGATGAATGGATGGATCCTTTCCTATCACTTACAGATAATTTATTGCTGTTAATGCCATTCCCTCTGGTGTTGTTCAATTAATGAGAGGTCACATGTTATACCAAGATATTAGCAGAGTAGAACGTAATCTGATAATTGGCGGGATACGAATTACAGATCTGAAGTGCTCAATTCACAAATAGTGGACATAGGTTGGCAAAGGGCATGGCTTTACTATTTGAAATTTTGCATCCCAAATAAAATTAAAGAGATTCATTTTAAAATCCTACACAATATATATCCTTCTAATTTAATATTATCTAAATTCACTGATATTGAAGATAGATGTGAGTTTTGTAGAGCTGAGACTTTAATGCATCTATTTTTTACCTGTTCAAAAACCACAAAGTTCTGGAAAGGCATAGAATGCTTTATATTTAATGAGACTGGGTATTTTATAAAGCTGAGTGGTAGAGATATAATTGTCGGTTACCAAAATAATATTTTAGGACTGGAATATAGGATTAATTTTGTAATTTTAATAGGAAAAGTTTATATTCACAAAACTACATTTTCTAATTCCTTCCCTTATTTACAAGGTTTCTTAATTGAATTACAATCCCATATAGAGTCTTTTAAGTTAATAAATAATAAGAAAAGCAACAAAACTATTATTCACAAAAAGTCATTAAGTTTAGTTTATTTATTTAATGTATGTACTGTATTTATTCATTATTTTTATTTTTGTTTGATATTTATTTGCACCACACTCGTATACTTTATGATTATATCTTCAATGACATTGTATAATTCTATGATGTCTGACTGTTTGTATATTACTATTTGCAATAAAAAAAACTTTTAAAAGAATTCACTTCAAAACTATATTTTTATAGCCAATTGAAGCAATATAAGTATTTTTTTAAAAATAAATACTTCAAGTATATAAAACGGACGTTCAGAATGTAAGCTGCTGTAGTGATTTGTGACAATACCAGCTGGAGAGGGAGCAGTTCAGAGAGAGCAAAAAATTAAATAAATAAGTCACAAGACTCAACATTTCACCATTCATTCTCTATGGGAATTCTTTGGGATAAAAAGTTGAATATCTCAAAAAATATTAAATGTCAAAAAGATAAATACAAGCACACTGCTCTGAGCCAAGGTGAATATTTTAACGTTGGAATGGCATGTCTAGCTTAAAAGTAGAGTGCAGACATTTGGGCGGAAGAACAAGAATAAGATGTATGCAAGAGAACAGGAGTTTAATAAGATTAGATCAACAATTCATAAAGAAATTGTAGGTGTGGTTGCTTCGCAGTGATATCAATTGCTGAAATTTGTATTACTAATACTACTTCAATGAAGGTGAACTGCACAATCGGCTACATTCAGTCAGAATATCCCAGTACTATATTTATACTTTGTGTTTGTAATAAAATATGAAAGGGCGCGTGACATCCCTCGGTTCAAGAATGCTTCAGTTCACGTGGCCATTAGAACAATGGCGACTGCGAAGAAATCGGCTGTGTGGAATCACTTCACTTACTGATGATAAGAAAAAAGAAAAATGTCAAATACAAAAAGTAATGGAAATTAGTTTCACAAATCATTTCATGTCGTTCATTTAGCTTACATTCAGTTAAAAATTATTTATATGTTTTTTTTTAATCATGTAACATAAAAAACTCAAATTTGAGACCCTGAGCCTTCTAGAGTTGTGACAATGAGAGAACACTCTACCCTTTAATTTAAAAAGCTTTGTGTTAATTTAATAATGACAGAAAATACAAAAATGCTGCAAACAAAATATTTAGGCTTGTTGAATTAAATGAAAAATATTGTATTGGCAAGAATAACAATATTGAATAACAATAATGTCAAAGTAAACAATTATGATATCTATCAATGTTAGCTCAGCATCGGAAATATTCTACGGGGCAAAGGGCAAAAATGCCCCCCAAATAAATCTGAGAGTAGTGCTCTGCCTCCAATTCTGAATGAGAAGAATGTAAAAGAGGAAACGCACCAGAAAACTGCTAAAACAGCGAGCCTGTCAAAAATAGCCAAATGGAATTTTGATTTGATTGTAATCGAGAATAAAGATAAATTACACTGTCAGGCTGGCACCATCCCTGGCTATTTTTGAAGGGTAGTGAGAACCTTTATTATTATTATTATTATTATTATCTTTTATTTTTACAGGTAGTCTCATTGAGATCAAGATCTCTCTTTTACGAGAGAGACTGCTAACAAAATAAAAACATGTATAAAACTTAAAAAACAAGTACAATTCAGCCACATTAACATTCAGCATTCAAACAGCATACAGGGAATCAAAGGAAACACATACATACAACATCCATGTATAAAACTTTTTAATTTTCTAAAGGAATAAGAGATTCTAGTTTAAAAGTTTTTTGCAATTCATTCCAATTATGAGGGGCATAATATTGAAAACCTGTTTTGCCCAGCTCAGTATTTATATGTCGTGTATCTAAGGTTAAGAAGTCCTGAGACCTGCTACCATAGTTACTGGATTTAAACATAATTAAAGATGAGAGATAAAGCGGAAGTTTCTTCAGTAAAGCCTTATAACTAAATACAATGGAATGTAGTTCCCTCCTCTTTGATAAAGAGGACCATCCTACTTTTCCATACAAAACACGATGCGTGAGAAATGTATCCCCAGTGATAAAATGCAATGCACTGTGATAAACTGCATCAAGGGGCTTTAAAGTGGAAGGGGCAGTGTGCATATACAGAATATCTCCATAATCAAATACAGATAAGACAGTTGATTGTACAATAGTTTTTCTATTAGCAAAAGAGAAGCATGCTTTATTAAACTAAAAATTAAACTAATTTTAGCTTTTTTTTAGACAGATGTTCCACATGAGTCTTAACGGAAAATCTACCATCAAGCCAAATTCCTACAGATTTTACAGTTTCACTTTTGGGTACCATGAAGTGTATGAAGGCCAATATTAGATGTATTTCCGAATAGATTTTTTGAAAATAAAATACATTTAGTTTTATCAGAATTTAAAACAAGCTTGTGATTAATAAGAGCTAACTGAAAATAATCAAAGGCAGACTGTAAATTAGTAATAGCCTGGTTAAGCGTGGAGCCAGTGGCATACAAGATAGTATCATCCGCATAAAAATGGACATTACATTGCGGTGTTGGGAATACCATGCTGTTTATATAAAGTGTGAATAGAAGTGCACCAAGAATAGACCATCCGCAACAATAGACTGAGTTCTCCCAGAGAGATATGCATAAAACCAGTTAAGAGAAAGTTATCCAAAGGAGGATAACTTATTCAATAAAATAGAATGGTCAACGGTGTCAAAAGCTTTTGATAGGTCAATAGAGTGCTGCGCACTGCAGTTTGTTATCCATAGAGTTGACAATAAAATTTATCACAAGAGTTGCTGCTGTTAATGTGCTATGACCTGCCCTAAAACCTGATTGCTGTGGTTATCTCTAAAATCTCAAAATCTCTAAAAAGGCCTGTAGCTGTGAGTTAGCTAATGATTCTAGGACTTTGTCCAAACAGGAAGGTTTTGAAATTGGACAATAGTTATTTAAGTCGCTGGTATCACCCCCTTCATATAGAGGAATAACCTGAGCTGCCTTCCATAGGTTTGGGATTCTACCTGAAATAAAAGTTAGATAAAAAATGTAAGCAAGTGGTGAGGCAATTATATGAGCACTGAGACACACAAAAGGCAAGGATCTAGATTGTCTTCTCCCATTGACTTATTTTTATTTATGCCAGCCAGTGCTTTGTAAACTTCACTATAACTTACAGGTCTAAAAGATAATTTTCTAGGACAAAAATAATTGCGTAAAGTTCCTAATACTGGGCTAAGGGTATAGCTTTCTGGAACAATGTCACCAGACAGCCTATCAAACATATGGCCAGAGGAGATAAAATGATGATTAAAAGCTTCAGCCATATACAGTCAAGCCGGAAAGTCTGCACACCCCTTTCACCTTCTCCACGTTTTATTACATTACAGACATATTATACAATATATTGAGTTCATTTTTTTGTCTCAAAATTCTGCACAAAATAGCCCATAATGACAAAGTGAAAACAGGTTTTTTTTAAGGTCCCACAGTTGACAGTACATGTCAGAGCAAACTCCAAGCCATTGGGTCAAAGGAATTATCTGCAGACCTCAGAAACAGGATTATGTCAAGGCTTTGATCTGGAGAAGGGTACGGAGCTTTACAGGTCCCAAAGAGCACAGTGGCCACCATCATTCGTAAATGGAACCAAGCGTCACGTCTGGAGGAAACCAGGCACCGCTCATCACCTGGCTAATACCATCCCTACAGTGAAGCATGGCGGTGGCAGCATCATGATGTAGGGATGTTTTTCAGCAGTGGGAACGGGCGACTAGTCCTGATAGAGGGAAAGATGAATGCAGCTAAGTACACTGAGATCCTTGAAGAAAATCTGCTCCAGAGCGCTCTGGACCTCAGACTGGGGCGAAGGTTTACCTTCCAACATGACAACGACCCGAAGCACACAGCCAACCGAACAAAGGAGTGGCTTCGGAGAAAGTCTGTGCATGTCCTTGAGTGGCCCAGCCAGAGCCCAGACCTGAATCCAATTGAACATCTGTGGAAAGAGCTGAAAATGGCTGTGTACCGACGCTCCCCATCCAACCTCCAAGAGGAATGGGCAAAAATGTCCAGAAACAAGTGTGCCAAGCTCGTAGCTTCTTTCCAAAGATGCCTTGAAGCTGTAATCGCTGCCAAAGGTGCAGCAACCAAGTATTAGGCTAAGGGTGTGTACAGATATGTAACCCCTAAATAACCTATTTTTGTCAGTAAAATAAAATTGCATATTTTCTAAAAACCCGTTTTCACTTCGTCATTATTGGCTATTGTGTGTAGATGTTTGAGGCAAAAAATTAACTCAATCTATTGTAGTATAAGTCTGTAACGTAATAAAATGTGGAGAAGGTGAAAGGGGTGTGCAGACTTTCCGGCTTGACTGTAAAGTTAAACCGGAGCTGAATTTCTGCACTGTTGAATGGTGTCCTGCATATCACCTGGATGTCCCTGTCATTAATCACCCCACCATTTTGGCTAACTTCTGTAAGTCCATGCGTGTTATTTTCTACGGTGTTTGTTCATATCCGTTTCAACACGACAAGCGAGCTCACGGTTTACAGCGTCCAGCGCTCTTGGTAACCCCGCAAATACATCATGCTCTGCAACTTCATTAATTGGTTTATGCGTGTTAATCGTGCTTGTTGACTATGTTAATCAAGGCTCTAACAGATGTGGGTTAACATTTTTGTTCAAGCTGTTAGTGTCATGGATCTCAAAATTTTCAGTGGTCTGTCTTTTGCTGCTCTGGGATTCAGAACACGGACACGTACATGGTTTTTTTCTAGCCATTTACTTTAATATTTTGTCAACAATGTTCAATAATTGACCCAAGATACTTAAGAACAGGATGGTCTCGTTCAGTCGGTCTGAGGTGATCGTAGGAGGATGAGGCCTGTTCTCCTCTGTATGGGCTGCTGCTGTCCTTGGTGCTGATTGCGGCTGTTTTGGCCCTGGCTGTAGTCCTGGTGTCATGTGCTTGTTAGGCCGGCTGTCTGGAGAAGGCGTTAAAATATCCAGGTTCGAGCACCAAGTCCAATAATTCAGTGTCGGCTATGTCTACTTCGTCTGTAAGAAAGAAAGAAAGAAAGAAAGAAAGAAAGAAAGATGTAAATAAGCAAACATTTATTTATTTTTTAAGCACACACACACACACACACACTTTTGTTTCGGACAAAACTTGAATCTCACCGCATTTTCTCTTCTGGCCTGTACACTGCGAATCCTCTGTTATCAGCTCTAGAGGCATTTCATGGGCATAAAAATAAAATAAATAAATACAATCAGAAAGAAACCACATCAACAGTATCAGGTTTTAAAGATGAACATGGTATTTAAAAGTTTCATACTCTGAATATAACTGTAGCGATGGTCATCGACTAAAGCTAGAACCTGGGCTGTTACATGCTGTGTAGGCCTTGGTACAGACAGGCTCATTGCGCTTGTATCTAAAAGCAATTAAACAATCATCAATTATATATACACTGCTTAAAAAAATTAAGGGAACACTTAATCATCACAGTATAACACCAAGTCAATTAAATTATATATTAGGGGTGTGTAAGGAAAAATACATTTCCTGCTTCAATGTTCTTGGTTGGTCACCTAACACAATCAGCCTTACTCAATGATCAAAGGGGGGTTAGAAACAAAGCCTGGTGACGACGGCACCACTTGGGTGTGAGACGGAAGTTAACCAGCTTACCTAGGTGACAATAACCATTTGGGTCCCTTCCACACCACATACAATGTCCATTTGTTTGCCTGTCACCCAATCAGGGACAGGAACCTGCATTCTATGTCAGCATTTGTATTTCAGGTTTTGGGTATAAAGCTTGTACCTCACACAACACTATTTTGTGATTGAACTGCCTTGCTATTACCCGGTATCTTGTACACTGTAATGAAGACTATTTTGCATTGTAATTAAATTGCTATTGACCTAAACTTTGGAACTACGAGTTTTACTGTACAAAGAACAGAATTCCTACAGGTGCAACGGTACACGTATTCGTACCGAACCGTTCGCTACCTGGCTTTCGGTTTGGTGCGTGTTGTGTGCCGAATTAGTAGTCTAGCTTTAACCACGCACATGCAATTAAAAGTTAAAACATTAATGTTGTAGTTGTTAGCTGCTTTAGCCATATTTTCTAGCAAAGCCAAAACTTCCATGCGAAGGGCGTGCATGTAACTGTAGTTGTCCCCAGTTGTGCACTATTTTATACAGTCTATGGTTGTGCATCGTGAATGCAGTGATGTCGGTAATGACGCGGAAATGACGCGTTTCCCACATCCGACCTCTGACCATAAACAAATGCAGGGTTAGCACAGCCCAGCCTGGTACAAGGAAAAACAGAGTGGAGTGCAAACCCAGCTCCCCATGGCATTTAAGCTGCCTCCACTAATTCAGACCGGGCAAAAGCAATAACAAACGCTATTCAGATTCTTTTTACATAGCCTACCTTAAAAAAATGTCTCTAATAGTCTACCTTGTATCCAAATTTATATCGTTACGGGTGTATTCTACATAGATGCGTAGAATCCATTTTTAACTAAATACATTTAAAAAAAATCAAATGTAACCTATCGTTTTAAATCACTATTAAGTATTGCTTTTTCTAAATTACATCTACTACCTTGTGCAACGAATAAAACAACCCCTGATTACAATGCAGAGTTTAGTTTTTGAGGGATCACACATGTCAATATCCAACATTTGACTTTATCGATGGCTTGGAACCAGCGGGGCGTAAGTGCCATTTGGCAAACTTTACAGGCGAGCCAAAAAAAAAAATTTTCAACTATAATATTGGAACCCCATACATAATAAAATAATTGGCACTAACTGAGCAATATTATTACAATACAATATTCCAAAACATTAAAAAAACATTTAAATTATACCAAAAAAAGGTCTCACACGCCTTTTTGGCACAAAAAATTCCTCGATGGCTTGGAACCAGAGGAGCGTAAGTGCCATTTGGCAAACTTTACAGGAGAGCCAAAAGAAATTTTCACCAAACTTTCAACAACTGTATTTATTAACATTCAACCATAATGTTGGAACCCAATAAAATAATTGGCACTAACTGAACAATATTATTACAATACAATATTCCAAAACATTAAAAAAAAATTACATTATGCCAAAAAAGGTCACATATGCCTTTTTGGCACAAAAAATGTCTTTTCTAGCATGTAAATGTGATGAACAATACAGAAACTCACCTAGTTTTATTTGGCAATTTAATAAACACTTGAACAATTAGAATGAATGATTAGAAAAAAGTAGAATGGATGCAATTTGTAATTATGGATGGATCACTTTAAGAGTTGTTTCTCCTGACTCATTTTCTTATTGAACTCTATGGAAAAATAAGTCAGGAAAACAACCCTTCAAGTGATCAATCCATATCTACTGTATATCTGGCAGCAGAGTGATGGTTTGATGCTCGTTTAATACCGCAAACCCTTGATGACCTACAGACACTTAGCCAACCATAGGTTCCATACTATTCCTGTGTAATTTACAGCTTAATCTCAGTCCCACCCCCCAATTCCCATAGAGATCCATTCAAATGCAGAGAGGTTATAGTATCGCTTGTAAGAGTACCAGAATATAAGATAAAGAGTCTTTTGATATATTTTTATACCCAGTCATGATAGCATCACCTGCTTACCTGTGGAATGTTCCAAACAGGTGTTTTTTGAATTTCCCAGTCTTTTTCTTTGCCCAGGCATCAAATTCGGAATTAGCGTATATTTACAAAAATCAATAAAGTCGATAAGGTAAAACATTAAATATCTTTTCTTTGTACTGTTTTCAATTAAACATATGTAAAAGAGAATTAACAAATCACTTCTTTCTGCGTTTATGTGCATTTTACAGACTGAAATTGGGGTTTGTATAAACTTTACCTTCATCATTCACAGCTGACCCTGACTCTGGATTCCTTACTCAATTCATCTTGCTCTTCAAGATCTTCTGGTTCTTGCATTAAACTAATTAAAACCTCTTCTGCTGTTAAAAGTTTTCTTGTTTCCATGTACGACCTTGATGTGTTGGCAGCCATTTTGGCTTAAGTGCCGTCTTAAGGCTCCACCCACAATGCATTGTTCAGAGCCAGAATGGCGTAAAGTGCACTTACACCCTTCTGGCTCCAAACCATTCTCAATTTTTGTGTTAGGTCTTTGTTGTTTGTGATTTCAGTTGTGTCCTTTTGGCACTGGATAGAGCTCATCAAGAGCTTTCATTTGATATATAGAACAAATTTTCGCGCAAAATGCCACTTATGCCCCTCTGGTTCCAAGCCCACGTTATTGGAATTAAGTGTTGGCATGGCTAAAATTGGATCGGTCTTGTGCACCTACTGGAAGGTTTGTTTCACGTGACAAGACATTTTTTATATGTGACCGGATCCCTGCTTCATGTTTCAAAATTGGACTTTTTGAGTAGTTCATCCCACGTTACAGAAGTACAGAATCAGAGAGATTGAGTAAATATTTCTGGAGATATGACTGTTATTAAATATTGTGATTTTGCAAAACACAGTTTTGAGACAACTGGCTTTAAAGATTTTGTTTGAATTCTGCCCTTTCTCATCGTAAAATGCACCCTCTAGCCAGAAACTACTGTATGAAATTGTAATATATGCGGAGTCCGCAACCCAGTGCTTGCTATGATTTTGAATAAGTTTGATTATAATAGTGTTTTAACCATTAATTCATAAAAAATAAATACTTAAGGTTTAACCTCTGATTTTGCTTTAAACCCTGATCCTTTTTCATTTTCATTATTTTGGGATGACTCCCCCATTATCATGTAACTTCAAAACATTGATAACTGCTCTCCCTATTTAAATATAGAAATAATACATTGAAAGTGTCCATACATTTTGATAGCTGTCATCAACAGGTAATTACTTTTTGCCATGTAGCTATCCCACAATACCTTGTATATGAATGCTTGTCTGCTCCAAACTAAGTAGCATCTTGGAGGACTAATGGCAGATTAAAGGAATGTGTCAATATCCTCCCCCTATCTATCATGTGACTGTTTAACATCAGTGAAATTATTTAAGTTGGTAACTGAATGGGGCAAACTGTTGAATACTTAGTTTGTGTCTTGAAGAAGTTGAAGGAAAAAGAGCTTTATTCACAAACATTAGGGTTAAAAATCTAAATCAGTGTATTGACTTCAACAAGTTACTGATTAAGGTTTGCTTGGTGCACAAAGAAAGATGTAGATGAAAGATGAAAAAAACCATTATTAGCATTGTGGAAATAGTTTGTGAAAAACAGGTCCAAGTTGAAAAAAACGTATGTTATCCTGTTGGCATAAATTGTGATTGTGATTAGTTATGGGCGGCTGTGGCTCAGGAGGTAGAGCGGGTCGTCCGCTGATCGCAGGGTTGGTGGTTCGATCCCCGGCTCCTCCTGTCCACATGTCGAAGTGTCCTTTGGGCAAGACACTGAACCCCAAATTGCTCCCAATGAGCAGGCTAGCACCTTGCATGGCAGCTGCCGCCATTGGTGTGTGAACGGGTGAGTGAGAGGCCATTGTAAAGCGTTTTGGATAAAGGCGATATATAAGTGCAGTCCATTTACCATTTAGTTAAAAGGGCATTTTACAAACAGTTTCTAGCCATTTCTAGCTGTTCACCTGTTCTGAGAAAATCGAGTAACCTGTGTTATTCAGAAATTTCTCACGTTTATAATAAAAATATAATATAAATATAATATAAAATATTATAAATTTCATGAAATTAGTTGAAGTAGTCCTATCCACCTTGCCCCCTGTCGTATCAGTTTCAATTACAGTATGCATGTTTCTCCAAAATTATACATTACAGCTTGAAGAAAATCGGCACAGCATCGCCCTGTCTAGTTGTACTGCAGGCCAATAAAACAGCAGGGTGCTAGACCAAACTGTTTACAAGCCACAGTCCTAGACAATAGGCTAAACTGCATAAAATGCAACGTTTCTACATGTAAAAAATGTTCCAATATAGGAACAATAATATATTATTAAAAAGTAGTATAAATAAACACACTGCGTTTTTTTCCTTGCTTACTGTAGGCTATTGTACAGTTGCCTACCCAATGTTCAACAAAATCTCTTATATAAATACGTTTAGCAAACCAAATCTTACCTGCATGAAGTTACAGCTGTTTTCTGATGAACCCTGGAGAGTTTATCTTATTCTATTTCACAAATATCCAGTAGGCCTACAGTTGACATTTCCACAGCGAGTAGTCTAGCCTGCCTATCGCAGCTGGCGGCTGTAATACTTTGCTATTGTTAAATGTAAACTTTTTAAACAAATAGCCGAGGGTTAAGCGAGTTGTTTTATCAGGGGATACCTGCATTCATTCATGTTTATGCACAGATTTTAAACACGGCTGTGCAGACGTATCTCAATGTTATGACCCTCGGTTATGAATGTTTCAATCATGTTTTTTTTGTTAGTTAGGTATTTCAAATACTACAGTATCCATGATGCTCAGCGGTTGAACATCGTTTCTACTCCACAGAAGAAGAAAAAAAGGCTCATTTTGGACAACAGAAGATGAAAAAAGGAATACTTTATAACACTAGAGCATCAGTATTACATTTGATTATAACTTGTCATCACGTAAAGTAGGATCTCTATCTTTAAAACCATATCAATGACGGCCATGTTTGAACACGCAAAAGTTTTGTTTAGAACTCGAACATTTACGGTGAGTCCAAGTTATTTCTTGTGTGGCGGGCTCTGGAGGTCGAACTAGTCCCTAATTTCACATATTTACACAACTATTTGAATTTTTAAATTTAGGTAAATGGTAGATTTGATATTCAGTAATGTGATTCTTGTAACTCAATTTTGACCGGATAGTGATTTTATTTCTTCTTTTATTTCTAATGAAACCCAAAATTCAGTGTCTCAGAAAATTAGAATATTTTGCTTTAACATATTTTTAAAGTATCATATTTAATATTTGGTCGCATATCCTTTCCATGCTGTTACTTCTTGAAGTCTGTGACCAATCAACATCAAAAGACTCTCAATATCTTATTTTCAGGTACTGTTATAAGCGATACTATAACCTCTCTGCATTTGAACTGATCTCTATGGGAATTGGGGGGTGAGACTAGATTCAGCTGTAAATTACACTGGTACAGTATGGAACACATGGCTGGCTAAATGGCTGTACGTCATCAAGGTTCTGAGCTATCGAACGAGCCCCAAACCATCACTCTGTTGCCAGATATGGAGTAGATGTGGATGGATCACTGCAAGGGTTATTTCTCCTGACTCATTTTCCTATAGAACTCTATGGGGAAAAAAGTCAGGAGAAACAACCCTTACTTTTCAACCAATTTTAGCCGGCTTTTCACCTGAACGTGAGACTGCATTTCACCAACGTTTCAACTTAAAAATGGGAGGCAGATGTTGAAGCTATGCTACTACCGCTACTTCCCTTAGAATAGTTTGAGACAGGCTTAATTTTGTGTGAGTTTTGGGTTTCATTTTTATTACAAACGTGTCTATCTCTAGAGAGCCAGTAGTATGTAGCATACATGAACAAATAGCCCTTTTTTATTGGTTGCTTGTTTCATGTTTATTTCATGTGTTTCGAACCAGGTAAACACCCCATGACCCGCATTAAACTATAACTCAGCATTCTGCAATATGATTCAACCTGAAATTAGATTTTCCCGTGGGTGCCCAGACTTCTGAGCACCCACAATATCAGTGCCTATGGATAACCTAATAGTTTGTTTTTATCTAGCTAGCTAAGTTAGATAGTAGCCACTAGCTGTATTCTTCCTAGCTTTTTCACTAGCTAGCTAAGTTAACATCAGCAGTTGCTGCCATTTGATCAGAGTTGTGTGGAACTGCTGATCACTGACATGGCAAAATATCTTTTAAGCAAAATATCCACCTTGCTCTCTCAAGTTGATTTGCCCACACTTATTGAGATTCAGAAAAATGTTAAACCATACTGTAAAATTCAAAATTCGCTTTGGATTTTTAGGTTAAAAAGTTGGTTTTTTATTGAGACCCTATTTCCATGGGAGGCATCAGGGCATGATATAAGTGATGCATTCACCTGCACGTGCAAGCAATATGTACTAATGGATTCTGAATTCACTGTTTATTTGATTTAATTTGTACAGTTGGTGTAAGTGATGCACATCTACATGCAATATGTCCTAATACATTCGCCTTTGTTCTAAACCACAATTATTATTTGATTTAAGTTACACAGTTGATGTAACAAGGTTCTCACAGAATGAATTAAGTGATCCATTTTAAATTATTCAATTTTAAACTTGAAAAAAATACAGAAAGAAATGGAAAAAGGTAGACATTATTTAAATGCAAATTATGCTTACCCTTTTCTAACATAAATTCATAGTTTCACAATGCATATGTTCAAAATTTTAATTGTTATAATATAGTTCAAGTAGAAAAGGAATAGTGTTACAATGTTTACATTTTAGGAAAACTGTCATACTGCTTAATGAATTTCATTATATTGAATGTAAATGTAATTTTATTGTTGGGGCTTATTTAGAAATTTTCTGACCGTCGGTAGCTTCTCACTGCAATATATATCCAGCGAGTTGGATAAATTAGTAAATAACATTAGACTAGTGGCTCTATCATGTTGATCTCCATAGTCTAAAACGCATGACGCAAGTGCATGCAAAGCGGATTATTTGAGCGCAAAGTAAGGTGCAAGGCTCAAATGGGCTTCAGTAATTATATGTGTGTTGGGCGTAACATACTATAAACCAATCAGAGTGTAAATAAACCAATTAATCTCCCATTCCCTTTAAAAGCCACCTGAAATAGCACCTTGGTGGATTGCTAATATGAGAGCGATTTATAGCAGGCGAAACAGACCTTAGTGGGAACGTGTCGTGAAGATATACTTGCCATTCGCAACGCTTTCCCGAAAATTAGATTGCTAAATGGGTTGTGAGTTCAAGACAACATTGGACTAGTCGTGTCTTGAGATGTGGTACTACGTGCATGTCCCACCACTGCAGATGGAGGCCGCTAATCTATAATAATATAATAATACTAATAATAATAATAGTAGTAGTAGGTACTTAGTCTAGAGCAGGTGTGATCAATTATTCCATCATATATATTTTTTTCTTTCTTGCTGTTCTCTGTCTCTGCCTTATTTTATGTCAGTTAGGTTTCATCAGATTTAAAACAAAAAGCAAAGAAAACAAAATACTCAAAGATGATCATATCTCTACGATGCTTTTGGGAAAGTGGCTGGTAACGATGTGTGATGCTTTCTGTTGTGTGAATCAGCTTTTCTTTCATCGACCTTTCGGGTTTGCGTTACTCAAAGTTTGTTGTAAAAGTGTGTCTTGAAATATTCACTCCACGATATCCTTTGGGTGAAGAATCATGAAAATTTCAAGACATGTCTTCAAAAAAATTGTGAAGTGTGTTGTGAATTCTGAAGACACATCGGAATCGGGAAAGCCATCCCTGTTCATGCAGGAGGTTAAAGCGTGCATGCAGAGAATATATGGCATTAGAATTCTCAGAATTAATTGTGTAATGTGCTCTAAATTTGTTTTCATTTATATTTGTTGAAAATGTTTCCGTAAAGGCTAAAGATACAGCATTTCAACCCCTCTAGTGTCTCATATGGAGATTGCATTTCATAACAACACAGCCGGAAGTGGAAGCACACGACCCTCAACTGGTTGTTTCATCTGCATTTTGTGTACATAATGTTACTTCATCTGAGTGTGAAGAGTGGAGTCAGAGACAGAATCAGGCTCAATCATGACAAATGTCAAATGTTTTGTGGTCGGGTTGGACAATGCAATGCAATATGTAGCAATGCATTATCTCCATGGATTTAGGTTACTCTATGCGGTGGTGTTTCAAGATTCACGTAACCCCAGTGAGCAAAAGCCGGAATAAAATTTTTCCGGTTTTTCACCTAGACGCGAGACGTCTTTTCAACACAAAATGTTCACTGGGACATTATGATATAGCTAACATTAGCTAATGAGTCTGTGTGCATCTTGTCTCTGCTAGATATATGTTAATAACTTTTTTATTAGAGCTATCCATCTATCTTTGGCAAATAGCCCACAATAGACATATTTATTCATAATGGATTTATGAATATGAATGAATATCCAAAGTATTTCTTTGGATATTGTAGTAATGGATTGGACATAGATTGCAAGACGTGTCTACACCAAGGAGGTTATACGGCATGCAACGGAGCTATAACCAAGAATAATAAGCTACATAACTTCGCTAACGTTACCCAGATAGCATTCTGATGTCGGACCACCAAACTATATGTATCGGACCACTAACCTATAGTCAATTAAAGTCTGACTACGCTGTTTTTTCACCAGCGATGCATCAGCGGGCAATGTTAGTAGTAAATAAGCTGGAGGATTGTATCTGGTGAGTTGGCAGCGGTCTGCAAGTGGAATTAAGCTAGTGCCTAGTACACTAATTGGTCTTGCAGTTTTGAAAAGCCCTGCTCACTCAAATGCAAAATAAACATGTGGAATTATTGTTCTAACAATATCTGCTACTAAATATGAAATAAATATACAATCCTACCATTGGTTTTACACATAGAGATGTTTTTTTTTTTTAATTCAGTGGTCATTTATTGTCTTGGACAATCTGTTTGAGAAATACACAGCAGTTTAGCACGTTATAACACTATCTGGAACGTCTGCGTGCAGAACCCCCATATGTAGTAATTAAGTATTTCACGTCGTTCCGGTTTTATTCACAACTGTTTTATCCGATAAGAGGACAGCATATCCTTTTCAACTGTGTTTCCAATTTTTTCTGGGATGCTTTGAACAATAAATTACAGCCCAGCGTAACAGCTTTTTTAATTTTAACACAGTAGAAAGACACAAACAGCTACAGAAAACACATTCACTGATGGGAGTTTTTCGTCCTCGATATGAAAAAAGTACTGCTTTTAATATGCGGTTCTTCTGGCTACATATGTACATTTGTTTTTCCACTTGATCACTGCCTTGTCCAGTAGGCTATGTTAGATTTTCGCATTTTGAGTGCATTTCACACACTGTAGTATAAGTATTCATTGCTTAGTCATGTTTTATGTTTGATGTACCGACTTTCATTGAAGCTAGAACATTTGGCAGCATTTTTCTGTTGGTGGAATATTATTTTATTGTAATGTTATCTTACATAATATAGGCTTTAGGCTTAGTATCTTCCTGGGCTATACTTGTCACTTGGAAAAAGGCATGGAAAATACTCATTCCAGTGCCCTGAAATCTGCTAGATGAATGTAAGATTTTTCTTGGAGTGATTGTTGAAAAATGCGATCCCAGGGCAAAAGCTTTCATACAGTAGAGTACCAGAAAAAGTGATGCTTTATTGAGGTACAACTGTGAATGATTAGGCTACATATTTAGGTGTGTGTAACTGTGTTATCAATGTTCTCATCTTAAACCATCAGAAGGGGCAAATGTATATTCTTTATAATGGACAAAACTAATTCTATGACATGTATTGGATAGGGTTTTGGACCCCTATACTGATAAAAAAGATAATAATTCCCACTTGAAAATGATGCAAAAGTGAGTTTGTTTGTAGTTAAATATATAATTATTTTATGATTTAGAGCAGTGCTCATTTGGATAGATTTGGAGACACTCATGGACAACAGGGTACACATTAGATCTTTAGTAGTTCTGCATATTATACCATTTTGCACACTTGTGGACACAGAGTTTATGATCCAGGATATGTATAGATTTACCCGTTTCACATATGTAGCGCTCAGTATTTCATTGCAAACTAAAGAAAAACCATTTTTCTTGCATGTTTCTAAAGTTTTTTTTGCATTTGTGGCACTTTATTTTGACCTAAATTATGAAAATAAACTACTACAACATTTGTATTGTAAATACTTGTTTCATTTAAGCCATTTTCCAAGTTTCTGTGATGCTCACACCTGGAGTTATAAAGCCTTAAACAGAGCACCCCATAAATAGGTGAAAATTGACTAAATTTGCCATCAGCACAAAAAGGTGAAGGGGGGCATGGTTGATAAGATGATCAATTGATTGAGAAGAGGGTTTTGGGATTGTTCTGATTGTCGTTGATGAATTTGGAAAAGTGTGTTTGTCTGGAATTTCTGATTCTCTTTTGTAGATCTTCATGAAAAATGTCATGGTGGACATGTATTTTGTTTTTCTTTCCGCTTCCTTTCAGCCATTCAACAGTTTGCATCTTTCATAGTTTTCTTATTTTTTTATGGGGCTCTCTCTTTAGAGGTGACCTTTTTTTAGTTTGACTGGGGCCACAAAAATCATTCACCAGATCATCACATGAGCTGGGTAGAATCTTTACTGGAGTATTTATGCATAATTGTGCAAATTACTGAAATTAAGTTGCTTATTGGATTGAATTGGATTGAGTCATAGGGCACATCAGTCTGAAAAAACTCAATTTAAATGGTGTTGATAGATTAACCAATGAGAAAGATAATTAGATGTCCAAGCAGGAAATCTGCTTGAATTTGAATCCTATTGTTTTTGTGGGGCTGAAGTCCTTTCATTCTGTGTTTTGTTGTGATGTTCCTTTCTGCAATTTCAGCCTCTTACATTTTGATGATACTTGGCACAGTGGTAGATGGTTACGTGGAATAGTGCAGGACCAATGTTTGCCTTGATTGGCCACTTGGTGGAACAATATCAGTTCATAGAATATTCAATATTGAAATGATCATAACTCTCTACCATATTGTTTTAGACCAGAGGTAGCCAACATGGTGCCCGCGGGCACCTGGTAGCCCGCAGGAACCATGTGAGTCGCCCGCGAGGCATGTTCTAAAAATAGCACTAATCACAATTTAGTGCAATCTGTCTAAATAAAAATTGTATTTAATTGTGTTGCAGGGCAATAAAAGGAAGTAATAATATCTATGTCTCTTCACATATATTATTATTATTAAAAGGTGATCTGTGCAACTTTGTTATTCAGGAAGTTTGTATCAAATAAGTAGCCCTCCGTACTACTCAGTACCCTTGAATTAGCTCTCAGTTTCAAAAAGGTTGGTGACCCCTGTTTTAGACAGTAAGCTAACATCACTAGATTCCCCTCCTCACAAAATAAATTTGACCTTTACTTTGTACCATGTTAAATTTGGTACTATTTTGAATTATTTGAAAAACACTTCCCCTAGAGTGATTGACCAATATGCATGAAAGTTGGACTAATTTGTTTTGTAGACTCTTCTTTTTGAAAGTTTAAAATGTGCTAAATACTGCAGGATGCAAATCAAATTTTGGTAGTTGTGTGGTAGTAATTCTAATTACTATAATTATTTCTAGACTTGGTCTATTGGCATTATTACCTCTACTAAATCATAGGGAACATCACTCTGAACAAAACTAAATTTGAATGGTGTTGACAGTAGAAAGTAGAAATAATTATTTTTTTACTGGAATCCCATTGTTTCAATAATATTCCAATGTTCTGACATTTTGATAATTTCTAGTAATTTGGTCACTTTGAATTTGACAATACTTGCCACAATGGTAGAGGGTCGTTTAGAATAGGAATATATATAGAATAGGAGTGATTTTGGCAGTCTGGTCTCAGCACAATTAATTAGCTTTGTCTAATTGTGCTCCTTGGTCCCGCTCCCACAGTGTGGTTTCTTCAGGCGGGCAAGCAGGAGAGAGATGTACGAGGCCAAGGCGCAGAAAGCTGAGATGAAGATCCAGCCCTCTGAGACTGAAAAGCTAACAGAGGACTACTGATTGGGCCTGTGGCACACTTCTTAAGGGCTCCTTGGTAATGTGGCCGCCAAGAGGGAATGACTGCTTCTCTCCCAAGAAACAATTACCACCTCTTCACTTTCAGCTTCCTGTTTGCTGACCTTGTTGCTCGTTCTCCCAAAAACTTTTGACTTAATCCTCATTTACTTAGATTTGTACTTTTATCATTTCAATTAACTTTTCTCTCCTTATCGGTTTGTTCTCTTTCAATGCTGGGTAGTGCATTTCTATTCACTTCATGAACCTTCCTTTTTCCAAGGCTTCCTGTTTGACTGCCAGATGGTGTACATCTAAGCTCAAGCCCAAACTCGACCATTCTTTCATAGGGCTTCCTTTGGAGATATAAGGGCTATAGCCATTCAAGAAACTCTGCTCTGCCAATGTCTCTAATATTTCCATCACAGGAATGTTGTGAGAATGTTTTGTGTTTTCAAGGAAATGATATGTACCCTCTTGTTTCCTCATGCCCAACAGTGTAGCTTCTTCAAGAGGACCAGCTACTACAGGGAAATGCCAAGGTATCATGGTGTGAAAATACCGAAGGAGGAGCGCTACCAGCTCAGTGGTGAAGCGTTCTTGACTATGGACCCAAATAAGAAGTGTTGGGTCACCAATTGGACAGATATGCAACGTTATTACAACTGATCCCTATGCCCTTGCCCTGGCTGGCTGTGGGGTCCGTGATTGGATCACTGCAGTTTCTCCATTTCGAGCTGGGTGGGGGCACATGTTTTTGTATAATATCATTCTTGGAACCAGTTGTGTACCATTATGTTCTTCAATTCCTTTTATCTGTGGAAACCATTTTGTTGGTTTCTTCAAAATGGCTTGTTGTTTAGTGCAATATAATGTCAACAGTTCTATTCTAAGCAGAAAACAGGTTCTAAGATTGTTCTAAAACATTTCAGAACGGAAAATAATTCCACTTACCCCCCAATTTGAGGGGATGGGGGGGTAAGTGGAATTATTTTCCGTTCTGAAATGTTTTAGAACAATCCCAGTTAGTTGAGCTTGTTCTCTTATACTTGCATCTATTGAAAACATCTGCCTTTTGACAAATTAGTAAATTCTTGCTAAAATCTGTTGTTGACTTATTTCTAATCAAGAGTAAAGAAGGTGACAGTAATATAAGTCTAATTTGAACTGAAATTTATTAGGTGCTTTCATGTTTAGAGGGATTCTTTATCCTCTAAAGCCACATTATGTCAGAAATAGCTATGCATGCCATGAAAAATAAAATCACATTGTTCTTATTGCTGTATATTGCAAACAATTACATAAACAGAGGTAACAATTTTTATAATTATAATAATGTTAATGAGCTAAACCTACATTGTGTTAATAAGTTTAAGGAAAAATTTCTGAAATAACTTAAAACACATGTGTTCAACAACCTAATCAGGAGCCTATTGGTTCACCTCCAATCTTTAATTTGATCAGTTAAAGTATAACAACAATGTGAAATCAGTTTTTTATTCTTTTATTTTATTTCATGACATGCATAACTATTTCTGACATGAAGTGGCTTAAATAATCACTTTAAACATGCAAAGCACCTAATTAAGAAAACATTATTCTGGGATTGCAACTGTGGCTCAAAAGAAAATACCAACATACACAGTGGGCCCCCAGGACTGCGGTTGGGAACCACTGGTCTAGAGCTATTAAGTCAACCCTTTTATATTGCATCTCTATGCTTCTCTGGAAAGAATTTTCTTAAAAATTATCTATAACATGTAGCAAAAGTGTCTTAATCATATCCTCTATGTTGTGTAGATTCTTGTGCCTGTAGACCACATGTGATCAGTGCGGAATCATAAGGAGCAGAGCTAACCACTGTGGTACTCTGTGTTTGGAGTACCGTCTGTTTATATTGAGTTAAGAGTTAATGTCTTCTAAAGACATAGTCTTCTGCTGGTATGTTTATTGCATTTCTGTGGTACTCAAATCTGTGTGCTTGCAGGGATAAACCAGGGGCACATCCTCACAGCACAATTATTATAATAATAGTTTTAACAGACCAAACCTGCTGTCTTAAGTAGCTTGAGTACCCTCAAATTCACTGCAGCCAGGGCCTCTATTATAGTTCACTGCTATTTAGAATCAGTGGTAAAATAATTATTACAGTAATCCTCATTTTTTGAACAAACAAGAACAACCCCATATAAAAGGATTAGAATATAACAACCAGCCTGTATGTGTCCTGAGGGGAGTGCACTGGTGTTTCAAGCAGGAATTATTATTTATTTCTCTGTACTGTATGATTTACTGGTCAATGTGTGTAAACTGTTGTAGTCGTTGTAATTACAGTCTCAACACTGGACTGAAAGCATTAAGATCAAGCGGCTCTGTGTAATTTTGTAAGCACAGCCCAGCTTGAGGCAGTGTGATCGGGCTGAGCACATTTTGATGTAAGAGACGTCTTTAAAAGATTGTACCCAAACTAAATTAATATTCCAGATGCTTGATGAGCTATTATAGATATTTCTAGCAGCTGAATCAGAGATTCAGAAATGACATCATCAGTCTTTGCTTTTTTTACACCTGTGCATGCATAGTGCTGCAAGCGGGGGTATTGTAATCACTCGCGTCCGTGTGTCCGTCTGTCCATCTCTAACAACCTTAGCGCCTACATTTTCTGATCCAATTTTGATGAATTCTCGATTCTCTGATATTTTTCAAATCTGTCAATGACAAGTATTTTAATTTGCATTAATTTCAACCAATGTCTAATGAATAGATGTGGGAGGAATTGACGTTATACCTATTGAACGCAGGAAGGCGCAAATGGGGGAGAGCAACAATTGCAGATTTAGTAGTGTTGTTTTCCTCATCGTAGACTCATGATTGGTCAACATATGACTCAACATACGACTGATTCGTTGAACGTAACTTACAAGGAGCACAACTGTAAATTAGTTTGAACTTCCCTGGTTACTGAACTGAAGGTATGGATCTTTTTTTCTACAGTCTATCGTATGGATCCAGTGAGCGTAGAAGCTGTTGTAGCTGAAGTAAACACAACTGATTCCCTTGACAGGGGAGTCCCTCATATCAATATTTTTTACCCTCTGGAATGAGTGTACAATACATGAACATTCCTAAAATTGGATTAAGCAGCTCATGTGGCTAGTTAGCTCACTATAAATAAGTTATCTCTTCAATTTATTTGCAAAAGTGTGTTGTTAGTACACTGGAGTATTGGCTGCTGAAAATGGGGCTTTGCAATTATATGTAAAGATTGAATAAAAACAGTTATTTCAAATAGTAATTTGTAACATTATTATTGTCGTGACTGTACTTTTTGATCAATTTAATGCCACCTTGGTGAATAAAAGTATCGATTTCTTTCAAAAGCATAAAACTTCCTTTGTGATTCCAAACTTTTGAATGGTAGTGTATATATATACTGTATATACAGTGAGCACCATAGTTAATTGGACAGTGACACATTTTTTGTTATTTTGGTTCTGTACTCTAGCACTTTGAGTTTGAAAGGATACAATGAGGTTGAAGTGCAGACTGTCAGCTTTCGGATGAACCGTTTAGAAATTATAGAACGTTTTGTACATAGTCCACCCCCATTTTTGGGCATCAAAAAATATTGGACAGTTTAAAATGTAGAATAAAGTAATCATTTTTAATATTTGGTCGCATATCCTTTGACTTCCCGATGTATGTGACCCAACAATATCAAAAGACTCTTGATATCTTATTTTCTGGTACTCTTACAAGCGATACTATAACTTCCCTGCATTTGAATGGATCTCTATGGGAATTGGGGGCTGGGACTAGATTTAGCTGTAAATTATGCTGGAACAGTATGGAACACTTGGTTGGCGAAATGGCTGTAAGTCATCAAGGATCTGAAGTATCAAACGAACCTCAAACCATCACTCTGCTGCAAAAAACTACATTTTAAGCTAAATGCTTGCGTTTTTCAAAAGCCTCAAAAGAAAGGAAATTAAATTGATCAGCCCCAACGCTAACATCAGCCTGCTGTCCATCAAGGTGCATCAGCACAGAGCTTTGACAACTGCTACAGCCCTGTATATGTCTACTGTACTTCAAACACTCACCACTGGGCAGATTGCTTAAGATTCAAACCTTCCCTCAAAGATCCAATAAAGGGACACCTATGAAGTAGTTCCAACGAAGAGGCTTAATCACCGTTCCAAATGAATACGCCGTCTACGTTATCTGCTGCCAGAGACAAAGTTTCCTCTTTTATGAATGGTAACCGTAGCAACACACGCTGATTAATAAAGTCGGTAAATAACGCTAAATCGGCAGATTAAAAAGTTTGTATTCGCCAAATATCTTATTCACAACGACTTTAATCTAGAAAAGTAGTTTTGTGGTTAGAGGTGCAGTATTTATTCAGTTTGGAAATATTAACATAACGGACTTTACCTAATGTAGGTGCATGTAACGTTAACGTGAGCAACGCTGGTTGCGAATGCAAGCAAGTTACTTCACAAAGCACGTTAATCTGTGTATTAAAAAAACGTTTTATCCAGTGAAATCTCTTAGATATGACAAGTTAACAAAGTAATATCTAACAGTAACAAACTCTAGCTATTTATAGCTATTTTTTCAGATGTTCCCATCTCATGAGCAGGTTGGTGTTATAGTTATTGAAATGTGTTCTGAGGGCAGCATTGCGAACCTTACCGTAACCCTAGCCTTAACCTTCTCGCTGCTTGGGTGCTAATTTTATGGCATAAATTTGAGAAGAAACTATTTGTTTCCTTATAGAATGAATTATTTTCAGAACTAACAACAAAGGATTTTGCATAACTACAGACAAAATGGAATTAGTAACCAGAAATATAATTAGCAACTAAATGTTTTCTGTTCAAATAGAACTAGCCTACCAATCAGCAGTTTTGCTTGACAACGGGAAAACAACAACCTCGGAATGACATTTAAATTTCAGCTGATTAAGGCCGCGATTACAATGGATCCTCTTTAACAGCTGGGGGCGCCTTTTTTCGAATTGTTTTCAATAAGTTTGAAGCGTATTCCACGCTGCTTTTGCGCCCCAGGCGCCTCGCGTTTAACCGTTTCGGGCGCCTCGCTGTTTTTCGAAAAATATGAAGTTGATTTTGTGCCAATATTATTTACACGTGTTTCACAACTCACGCATGTTTTGCACTCTGTAAAACACAACTCACGCGTGTTTTGTGTTCTGCAAAACACAATTCACATGTGTTTTACGCATCGCAAAACTACAAATCCTGTTTTACAAATCTCAAGCTGTGGACACTCAAAAATACGAACATTTTGGCACTATTTTCACGTGTACGATTGGGGAAAAAATCCACGCGTGTATGCACCAAACAAAATTAAGCGGAAGAGTAGCTCATAACCTATCTACGGAGCCCCGGAAGTGCACAGAAAAAAGAAAAAAACGGGGTATTAATTTGTTCACTCGATATAATTAATTTGTTCCCAGAAATTAGCAAACCCTCATTTCGCAAGCAGGTCGTCTTCCTTCCGAATGCATATCTTAACAAAGGCATCACCCCCCATAGTAGCCTACGGTGTCAGTTAGAAGTGGGCTGGTAGAAGGACACAACTGGATGTACTATTTTCATGCATTAAGGCCGTTACACATCGGGGACGTAATGAATAAGCGAGGCGAAAATGCCTCGCGTAAAAACCTGACACACCTGCAACGATGCGAAAAAACGAAAAGCTCGCATTCTTTTTCGCGGTTGAAAATCCCTGCGAATAAAAATGGATTACTCTTCGTCGAGCAATGACGACCTGGTTATCCGTTCGGTCCATCATTTTTTTTGCCTCTACCAGAACGTTAAAAACAGAGCATGCTTAAATTACATTGGCAAAATATTGAACTAGGCTTATTATGTGTCCGCTTTTACTTATTTAAAGTTTGCTTTGTCTACAACATGCTCTCCTTCTCTTCCCTCCTTTTACGGACATACGTGTCCCTGAGATTTTTCCACTGCCTCTTGATCTCTTCCACTAATATAAAGGGTTAACCACAACATGACAATACATTACATCATTTCAGCAAACATCTTTAAAATACATGTGTCGTAGTCTATGCAGTATAGCAACTCATGAAGTCTGAAGAGTTCTCTCCAAAACGATCGCTACAGGCAGACCTCGTCTGTTTTTCTCATTATTTATATAACTTGGCTATCAGTAATCAGGAAATCCACAGGAGTCGGAATAAGATTTTTGGGGAACTTTATAGACTTTATTTGCCACGCACACAGACAACCGTGTGACAGCTAAAACATTTCATATAGGCTACTCTACCCTGCCCTTCTCCTCCTCCCCCTTTCTCTCCCTCCACAACAGTGGCTGCCCCTGGCCAGACCCGGTAGCTAGACTACGTGTCGTCTTTCTCCTTCGGTTAGCCTATAGCCCACAATTACTACGGCAAATATCCACAAAACAATATCACATATAGCGGTTAGCTAGCTTTCATCCTTTGTTTTCACCAAGGCAAACGACACAGCATAGCCTACATGAACTCGCCTAAAGTAAAAAAAAAAAAATAGGCCTACGTATCGTGTAGCTATGTTTGTGTGTAATCGCCACTGATTGTTATTTTCTTCACATGAACTGCTATCAACGTTAAAGTTAGACCTAAAGGTTAGCTAACGTTAGCTGGCTAAAATAGCTGGAAACAACTTTAAAGCCAATGCTAATAACCTGTGGGAGCTAATCAGATAGCAAGTTGTGCGTATTGCAACCAATTCGGTATAAACCCACCATCTTCATAGCCTATTTGCTCGGCTATGGTTTTCCATAAATTGTCCTTCAAATCGTTGTCTTTGTAACTATTATGTCTCTTATCAAAGAGGACGCTATACTGTGACACATATAAAATCAGTTGGTCCGCCATATTGGATGTTGTAGTTTGTTGTGGCAGTGCGGTGACGTCAGTCATGAAAACTTGTTATGATTGGATAGATAAATAGTTTCGCAAACGAAAACTCGCAAAAAACGAACTTGCTGCGAATAAATTAAATGCCGCTTTTTCGCAAAGGACATTTCGTGTTTGATGTGCAAGATTTTATGAACAATACAGGAGTTCGTTTTTATTTTTCAACGTGCGAGTAAATCGCGGCCAGTGTGTCACGGCCTTTAGGCTACACGTTGTTCAGTGACATTTTAAGCTTATACCGTAAAAGTGCAACAAATAAGTAAAAAGATGGGACGGACACGTGTATTTATAACGTGTTTTATCAGGCTATATCAACCGTAAATACAAGCACACCATGGCACATTGTTAAATATAAGAATGTGAAATTTAGCATTTTAAGGACAGTTGTACCAAAATCTCAAAACATGCCAACAACACATTAGAAATGATAACGATAATTATCGTCAGTAGCCTATTTAAAAAAATTTACATTTTAAAACAAGCATAAGTTTTAAAAAGTGTAGCATACTGAGTAGGCTATTTGTGTCCACTAGGTGGAGCCCTAGGCCCTCGTATGTAATTACCTTTCATGCATAGAGTATGGGGGGTGCACTTGTCATGCACTGGCTAAGTAACATCATGGCAATGTGTGGCTCATGAGAATAAACATCTTAAAAACCTCCTAAACAGTTTCCTCATTATTTCACCTATCTTCCGGGTTTATCACAAAAAGTTGTTGCAGAACAAATGCAATTAGCTACATACCCAAGCTAAATACCAAAAGCAGAAACGCTTTTGATGTGATGGCTAACGAAAATTATCGTCCGTTCCATAGGCTCGTTAAAGTCAGTCACACGGACGGTGATAGGCATTTGATCGCATGTAATTGGTCACAGATGAGTGAATAAGATGAGTGGAAGATTGGAGAAGAATGCGGCGATGAAATCTGAGCGCTATAAAACCGAATAGGCAATGTCGGGAGGGGGGCGCAGTCCAATGTGATCATCATGCAGTTAGCTGTCAAATGTCTTGCAATAGCTGTCAAATCGTGCACCACGTGTGTGTATGTCTGTGGGGGTTAACATGAATAAACCCTATAAAATCGTCCATAAGACAATTTATTAGTCGAGGGATATAAGCCTAATATCATTTAGCTATTTGTTTTAGTTGGTGCATTGTGGTGTTTAATATTTTCCTGAAAATTTGCTATTTTTAAACTTTATAACATTATAACTCCTTGCTCCCGGGTTTTCCGGGAAATCCCGTATAAAAAAACCAGGGACGTGTTTAACATTGTCAGTACCGGCGTCATGAACTGGTAAAGTAAAGGCCTAGCTGGAGATAACATATACCATACGACATATGCGCGCATTGCTTTATCGCAGCCTGGAAATAAATGAAACGTTATTCATTTTGTAATTCTGTTGGGGTTCTGTGCATGTGAGTTGTGGTTTGAAATCGGGTAATCACATGGGCTACCTTATTTTAGAATCTTTCTGGCGCGTTCTAATTGCGGTCACATTGATGCGCGTGTCCCACACTGCTCAGGTTTTACCGGGATATAGCCTGTTGGCTACATTCTAACCGGTTAAAAAACTTTCACTTTTAAATAAAGTGTATCCGGTTTTCCCCCTGAACGCGAGACAGCGTTTCACCAACTTTTCAACAAAAACGTGCACTGGGGTGTGCAGTCTATGGCACCGATAACATTGGACAGGTTGCCAATTTAATAAAAACCATGCTTTACCTCCACCTGTCTTTGCATCTAGTAGGGGAACTGGATGTACGCTGGCATTAGCTGGATTAAGCTGTTGACCACAATTGCAACCCTGGCTACAGACATGTAAGCCACTTTAAAGCACATTTCGTGTATTGGTTAAATGTGTGTTACAGCATAGCCTATGTAAGGTCATGTAGAATTTCCATTTTTAGCAATTTAGAAAATTTTTATGCTTTTTACAATCATAATTTATTACGTTTGCAATGTGAATTTCAAAGGCTACCTTTAGTCTTTTGAATTTAACAGAAAATAAAAATAAATTCATATTCTAATTATCACTCAGAAGCTACATTTACCGGCATTCTGAATTTACGAACGAGGTACGTGTTCTCTGGAGCAGGTGTAAATTTAGTTTGGAGGTACTGACAAATCTCAGCTACGAAAATGTTGATGAATACCAATATACGGGCAAAAATTGGCAAAATACTTGCAAATACGAACGATTTACGTACAAATTCGTTCTGCTCACGTTTCATGAATGAGGCCCATTGCCTTTGCAATTAACAGACATGCTTCACTACCAAAAACCAGTCATGCATTGCATTGAAACACTCAATATTTATTAAAATCTTACGTTAAAACATTGAAATTATACAATTTTACAATAAAGTCATTGCCAGTGTCAAGACTGGCAGATTCCTAAGCATTTAACAGGTCATTCATTGATTTTTTATTTGTTATTACATTTTTAATTATTCCCATACAATAGACATTGTGTTGATTTAGCATGAGGGGGAAATAAATAATTAGGAATGAGCAACCATCTGAACAATGATCCTGTCCCTTGACCAAGTTTCAGTCCTGTCCAGTCTCTTAAACATCCTAAACCCTACAACTCTCTGCTACAGACCACCACCTCTCAACTGCATGGGCAGCTTCATACTCTGCTATTTCTGGACCTTCAGTGCAGATGTAGAGCAGCATGTCAAGTACTTCTGTTCTCAGGTTTGACCGCCAGTCATTCTTAACTCTTTTCAGAGTAGAGAAGCCGCATTCACACACGGCTGTGGCCATGGGTAACACCTGAATGATCTCAAGGAGATGGCAGATGTTGCTGAATCTTGCTTGAAGATTTGTCATCCTGGAAAAGGAGCAGAGACAGCTATGTGGTATTCTTCTGTCTTTGGTGTTGCACAAAAACCTTCAGGTCCATCCACTCATGGTTCAACAATTCTTTCATGTTGCATCCATTCTGTGCAAGTACAGAATCAATGCGTTTGCACAGCAGTGATATCTGTTCCTTGCCATAGACGGATAACTTTTTATCTGTGGCCCACTCTCTGCTGCTAAAGACACTTGCAGCAGCAAGCATATTTGTTGTGCTTAGACTGTCAAAGCGTTGCTTGAAGTTGTCAATTATATTTTTCCTTCTTGCATCAACGCTGTTGCGATCTTGGTGATGTAATAGCTCCACTCCCCTGTAGATGCCATTCTTTGCCTCTTCCAAGAAGTTTGCCAGATGTGGGTCATGGCAAGGTACATCAAGGTACATCTTCTTGAACTTCTACCTTCTGCTTGGTTTGCTTCACTCAGCGTTGTCATGTCCTCCTGGAACTTAAGACTCAGACAAGAGAGTTGTTCAAGAATGTCAAGAAGCAAGAAGACAGAAGTTGAAATCCTTGAGTTGCTGGCTAATGTGGCGTGCCCTACCAACCATCTCGGCACTGTTGGATTTTGTCTCTGCCACATGCTCAAAGTGACTCACAAGGGGGCCATAACTGCGAGTAACTGATTTTAAAGCACGCTGAAGATGTGGCCGCCACCGCGTTCCTCCTATACTGACTACACTTTGCAACTCTCTCCAAGACTTTGGTGACCGATGGTACTGCTTGTAAATGCCATGCAACATATCCTTCACTGCATTGAGCTGTGGAAGTCCATCTAGTGCGCCAAGCTCCAATTTGTGTGCAAGACAGTGAATATCCACAATGTAGGGCATCTCCTCTTTCATCATGGCTGTGACCCCACCCTTTTTGCCTATTATCATGGCTGCCCCGTCAACAGTAAACCACACTAACTTAAATGACAACTAGTATAAAATTGCACATCACCTGTTCCTATAGCCTCCAAGTGTCCCATGACATGGCTGTGCTCCAGTTCTTGCACAGACGTGTATATGTTCTGTGGTACACCATTGTCCAGAAATTGCACATAAATTAGCTCCAGGTCCCGCACACTGCAGAAGGACAACCTTCAATGGTTTCCTTAACTGGGACAGCAGTGTGCCAGAGAGTAAATCTTTGCTACAAACAAGCTCTTGAGGTCACAAGTGCAAATGTCATCCCAAACTACCTCATATTTTATTCCAGGGCAATAGTTCATGGCTATGTTGTAAATACAAAAACACACAAGTGGCCATCTAAAAGGGTGTCTTATTGTGTTGCTTTTGAGAATGGGGGGGGGGTATGCAAAAAGTGCTGTACATTTCTAGATTGTGAAAACAAAATGTATAAAAATACCCTTTAATAAAAGCACTGAGAATCTGCACTTTAACCACATTTGAATTGTTTGATTACAAATATTAAATTTAGGTCAAATCAAAAATATGTCTTTGTCCCAAACATTATGAAGGGCACTGTATAATTTTACATGTTGAATCAATCTCCTATGCTGTAATATGACAAAATTTTTCACTAACTTTTCTTAATGTTGTGTAGTTCATACAACTTTGTTAAGTTACTGTTTTGTGGGTATTTATTAGGGCTCCAAGCACCGCAGTTGCTGGAACCATATTGTTTTTACTAGGATTTGTTTTACGGGTCTAAGCACTGCAGGTGCCAGAACCCCTATTGTTTTTGTTAAGATTAAATTTTTTATTTTATTTTTTTAATTAATTTTTTCCTCCCCTTTCATCTCAAATAACCGTGAGCTGGTATGGCCGAGAATCACAAACTTGATAGCTTTACGTCTGTTGTATTTCAGCATGTTGATAGTTACTTCCATTTCTATTTAACGTCCATTGCGTAGCTGCATTGTAAATCCAAGTTGTTTATTAACTTTTATCAGGATATTTACCTTTTACTATTGTGATTCTGCTTTGCAAGTAAAAGTTGCCCATAATCTGTGCTGTTAGTGTAAATGTTCACTTTCATTACATCTTAGTTCCATATTCCACGTGCTGTATTTAGTTGCATACTTCCTTATGGATTATTGTGGAATAAAAAATGAATTGTAATCATGTGTCTTAAGTTTTGAAACTCTCAGGTTTAGTGTTTAACTTCATTTGTAGCTACATATGGCAATAGGTCGATTTTAGGACACGGCCTCTTAGCTGAAAGGTTTTAATCCACACCTTCTTCCAGTACTGGGAGACTGGATTTTGCAATAAAAAATTCACCACGTCCCCCTCCGCTCTTTCCATTCTTGCTATTGTTAGCTAGCTAATGTTAGCTAAGTTTGCACCCTCCAAAAAGTTTTGATAGTTCTGCTAGCTCTCCTTTGAAAAAAATTAATAAATAAATCTATACATTTGCTCTAACGTTACTAACGTATTCGCAACACAAGCGTCTGTCTTTGAAATTGAATCCATAAGTCTTTAATTTCATAATCATTATGTCATGATCTATTACATCAAATGCTGCACTGAAGTCAAGTAAGACTGTGTCCACCATTTTTTTGTTATCCATTTGTTTCAGCCAATCATATGTTAGCTGGGCTAGGGCAGTGGCTGTATAATGACATTCTCTGTATGCGTGCTGGGAACTAGTGATCAGCTTGTTCTTGGTAAAATAATCTTGGATTTGTTTAAACACTATTTTCTCCAGCAATTTGCTCAGGACTGGAAGTATGCTTATTAGATGACTGTTTGTACCTGTGAAGGTTAATTTGTTATTCTTTGGTATTGGAATTACCTTTGCTTCTTTCCAAACCTTAGGTCAAATCCCGTACTTTGAACATGTATTAAAAATGTGACAAATTGGAGTAGATACGTGATCAGAAGGAATTTGTAACAATTTACCATCTAGATGGTCCATGCCAGCCAGTTTCTCATTTGGCAGAGACAACAACAGCCCAGTAATATCAGGGGTGTCAACCTGCACAAAATCAAATGTACAGTTTTTATCCTTTATCATACAGTTCTCAATTAGTGTGCATCGGGAGGAGCCATCAGTGGGTGTAAAGTTCTTTCTGAGATTATCCACCTTGCTCATAATGTGATTATTGAAATAATTGGCAATCTCAACTGGTTTTGTTAAAAAAAGTACCATTAGATTCTATAAATGAATTTGCCTGATGTGACGACCTTCCCATTATTTTATTCAATGTTTTCCATAGTTTTTTCCCCATCATTTTTAGAATCATTGATTTTACTTCTATTCAGTTTGGTTACCTGATTTCTTAATTTACAGTAGCTTTCTCTGTCTGATGGTAAGCCAGATGTTTCAGCCACTTTTTTCGCCTCATCTCGTTGCGCCATTAATGCTTTTAGATCACTACTGATCCATGGTGCACATTTTGCCCCTATGGTTCTTTTTCTCATCGGTGCATGTCAGCGATTTGCATAAATAATCTCATGAATGCCAAATCTGGGTCCTCCTCATGACACACTGTTGACCAGTTAGTGTTTCTCACATCCTCCATAAAAAGTTCTTGCTGAAAGTGCTTGTATGACCTCTTATGTATAATCCTACCAGCTGCCTTAGGGACCTTAATTTTCCTTTTAAGAGCTATTAAGTTATGATCACTAAAACCAAGAGCTACAGACACTGCTTTTGAGCAGTGTTCATGAATATTTGTGAAGAAGTGATCTATACATTTAGATGATGAAAGCCCATTTTTATTTGTACTGGTTCTAGTTGGTAGTGTAAGAGTTTGTGTTAAATTACAAGTGCTAGCTACTGTAAGAAGCTTCCTCTTTAGAGGACACATGGCTAACCAATCAATGTTTAAATCACCAACAAAATATAATTCATGATTTTCATCACTAGCTTTATCCAGCATTAGGCGGCCTGTAGCAGCAACCTACGAGTATTGGTTTATCTTGTGGCAAGTGAACCTGTACCCACAGTGCCTCTATATCACACAACATTAAATCCTTTCAAATTTCTTACTGGAATGTGATTCTGTACATACAATGCTACACCTCCTCCAAATTTATTTTGGTCTTTCCTAAACAAGGTGTATCCATCAACCGCTAATTCTGTGCTATCAAATGACGGGTCTAAATGTGTTTCAGATATTGCCAATATATGGATGTCATTTGACTGCATCACACAGTGATGCATCACACGCGGCTTATTTCTTAAGCTACAGATGTTTAAATGAACGATCAACAGGCCTTTGCCTGGGATATTAAGAGTGTTAGAGCCCATATTAAAATAACACACTAAAATAACACGAAGCATTAAAAAGTCATATGACAGTAGGGCTTAATGACCCTGCTCACCCATACGATTGATGGTTTTCCCATGGGATGGTTGTCCTTGTACCAAAGAAACTTTACGACTATCGGCCGTGGTCTGTTGCTGTCCGCTCCCGATCTTCCCATTCGGTGAGCGCGCTCCAGCTCCAACTCACGGCTTTTCCCAAGCTGCAGTTTATCCGACAGCAGTCGTCGCACAGTGTCAGTCCATCCTTCATTTTCGGTTTCCACCATCCCATCAATAACCAGGTTATTTCTCCTGGACTGGCCCTCTAGATAGTAAAATTTTTTGTCGATAGCCTGGATGTTCTCACTCTGTATGAATGACCTGTTGCTGACTATTGCAGGTGGCCAGCTGTTTTGCTCCGGCTGATTTCAAGTCATCCGTATCCTTCTGGGTATACTGAATGCTTGTTTTGAGATCTTGTATGTCCTTCAGCATCTCGTCCATCCGTTTGTTAGTAGAATCCAGTATGATCTGAACAAAACTTTTGAAGCTCTTCTCTTGTTGCTGAATAATATTACATTACATTACATTATAGGCATTTAGCAGACGCACTTATCCAGAGCGACTTACACAGCATTTATTTTTGCATTTATACATAGTATCCATTGATACAGCTGGAAATGTACTGAAGCAATGCAGGTGAAGTACCTTGCTCAAGGGTACAACGGCAGTGTCCGACCTGGGAATCGAACCTGCAACCTTTTGGTTACAAACCCAGTTCCTTAACCATGATACCACACTGCCGCCCATAAACGCCTCCTTTTGTTGTTGTAGGAGTTCGCGCACCTGTGTAGCGGTGATTAAGTCCTCCTCACTTTTTGCAGCCACTTTCGGTGGCATGTGTGGCGCACAGTGATGACCTCACACCACAACAATATCAATTAGTTTTTTTGTGTTTGTTTTCATGTGATAGAGCATCAATGTACTGGAATTGAATTATTTTTTATATTCAGAATTATGCCTCTGATATCAAGTAACAGATTTTAAACCACCTGTCAACATTTATCTACATCCTTGCTGCTTTAGTCTTTAATTATTTATTTAATAAAGATTATTTATTAAGATTTTTTAATAAGTCAAGTCATTAAACAATACGCTGATGTATTTGTAAACTGATTTATTTATAAACTCCCGGAATATAAAATATGAAAAAAATATACTATGAATATTGTGGGCATATCTGAAGTAGGCCTATCAAAAAAACTCCTAATCATCAATATCAAATTACCAACATGGGCAGATCACCAAAAAAGCATGAGAGCCACTGTTCTATCAGGGTTGTCCCACTGAAATCACATGGAGGTTCCATGGTTGGTGTCCCTTTAGACGCTATTGAGGTGCTATTGAGGTTTCATAGGAGCCCAATGGGAACTTAGCAATGTCCAATCATATCCCACTGAGGTTAAGTGGGAGTCCAATGGGGTCCCTATGGGTGCTCATCGATGCCTCATTGGATTTCCTTGGGGGTCCCATGGCATTCCCATGAGACTTTTTCGTATGGGGTGTGAACTAAGATAGCCAATATTATTTCTTGTAACCTCTTTTTTTATATCAATAATTTTAATGGCAGGCCTTGATTTTGCTAGTTTTTAGGTTAGTTTAGACAGTGCTTTGTACGCGTGAGTAACATTTGTACACTGAAAATAATTTTAGTTTGAGATATAATATGTTATGAGTATGGTCACCAGTTTATCTCCCCTTGTTTTCTCCCCTTGGTACTTCAGTCCTCCGCCAGCTAGAGGTTGCGATAGCCCCTTTGTCAAGCTACTTCTCAAACAATTATTTGGACCACCTCAATAATGTAAGTTGATAATTAAGCACAGACGATGCTTGACTGAAATGTTTACAAGGAACAATCGCATGTTAAATAGTGGTGGAAATTACTAATAACTTTACTGATTCGAATTGTTCAGTTCAGTTCAGTACAAAGATTCTAGTCACTGACTATGTGATTTGTTCACTGATGGGGTCAGTTGCACACAAATATTCCAACAGCACGTTCAGTTCACTATACTCGTTTCTGTATGCACTTACTGTATGTCGCTTTGGATAAAAGTGTCTGCTAAATGACTGTAATGTAATGTACTCGTAGTTCAGTATCATTCGTAGGTATTGCGCAAAATGATTCCAGTCATAAGCACTGCTTAGCAAAAATATAAACTTTTTCTGTAAACCTCATATAAACTTTTTGTACTTTTTCCTTGTAGTTATATAAACTCCTCAAAAAAAGTTTGGAAATTTGTGTTTGGTCGATCATATCGCTGTTGTCTGTATTATTAGCATTGTAACTTACATCATTGGAAAGCCTGTTCATTTCCCTTTACAATGGATTTCATTTCCCTTTATAAGGATCATGCATTTGTGGGATGAGCAGCACAGCTGATTATGTGGGTGGGGTCCCAAGTGAAATGAGCCAAATTTACCTGCCAATGTCAAACAGTGTATTCTCCTGTTGGTATTGACTCTATTGTTTTGAGTTGTTTAGTTTTAGTTTCGTTTTCTGGATTAGGCTACTATATGGCCGCTCCAGGCGAGCGTTATAAATATGGATTAGAAACTACGGAAAATATGACAATTTCTGTGTTTTCAAGTTCTGACCATTCCGTATAAATTAGCCTATTGTAAAACACTGCGTTTTCAAACAGTAAAGTTGTCAAAAGGGTGACAAGGGCCATAGTTTATACTCTTTTTTTTCTCCCCATTTGAATGTCGATGTTCAGTCATCTATGGGGGGAGCTCTTGGGTTAGGCTAGTGATTCGATTGAGCTAGGTTCACTGATGTAGCCTACTGGTAGTAGTAGCCTATTGATCACCACCAGTTCATCTGTAGTAGGCTACTAGATGGTCAGCAGTTCAGATTAATATAGCAGTCATTCTCGCAGTGCGTGATCTAGACACAAATGACCAGACAACAAACAAATAAAGAAAAGGGCTTTAGCTAGACTTCTAACTGAATTTCAAGTGTAAAGAAGAAAAAAACTGCACGACTTGAGAAACGTGGAATATAATAAATAACCTGCAAGAGTTTTTATTAATAGGAGCGTTCAAGTTCGTAATCAATATCCAAGCAATGGTCATACACAGGAAATCCACAATCAAAGCACAGGTACCGAATCGAGAAGGCAGTCTCATAAACGGTGTCACAGGCAATGGTCGAAATCCATGTAGAAGTACCGTAGACACCAGGCGATTCTTGTAGGTCAGGCAGGCAGTAGTCAAAAATACACAGGCAGACAGTAAACAGTAGTCAGAGTACAGGTGTGGGTAATAACAGGAATCAGGCTTGGAAATAAACGCTCAAAAGTGCAAGACAAGTCAAGGCAACAATTTTG